>CM040477.1:18186325-18199717 GCA_022758105.1 Pangasianodon gigas
GTATTGTGTAGTAAATAATAGTATAGCATTATGTAATGTAGTATTTTGTAGTAAATAATAGTATAGCATTATGTAATGTAGTATTGTGTAGTAAATAATAGTATAGCATTATGTAATGCAGTATTGTGTAGTAAATAATAGTATAGCATTATGTAATGTGGTATTGTGAGGTAATAGTAGCAGTAGTGTACATCACCTTGGGTTCACCTGCAGGTGGTCGCGATCCTGCGTGCCCTGCAGTGGCTGCAAAGACCTCACCTCCAGAACACTGAGCCACTGGAGCCTTCAGACTACTTTTGTTTAGGGGGTTTGTCTTTCTCATTACATCACCTCAAACATGAGCATTACATCATTACAAAACACGAGCGATTATTAAAAAAAAACCTGAGCCGAGCCTTGAAACGAAACGAAATTTTTAGATAGAGACGCTTGCTTACCTGCCCACTGAGCCACCTGAGGTTTCCCGACACTCATCCTCCACTTGTGTCTGAAGTGTTTTCTCTGTAGAGTTCTGGTGAACCGTAAGCTTGCTGTGGTGCTGCGGATTTAAGGATCAACACCAGAAAATATTTACCAGGACCAGGACGCAGCACCAACTGAACATCGTGTACGCATGGCCATGGCTGTGTCTAAAAATATCAATGTCACTGTCTTTAAACAATGCAAAGCGTCTTTCCCGGTGTATATCAAAAAAGCTGAGTTAATGCGAGACCTAGGTCACATGCAGTGACGTCGCTATGAACTAAGTGTAAGATGGTGGCTTACTTTATTAACAAAACACATACCTGAGTGCGTGAAAAGGTTTCGAATAATCTGATTATCTAAACTTTTGAAAACTTTTGAAAAACGTATATTCCTCACTGCATTGTGGTTTCCTTACTTTTCCCAGAAACACCCCTTATTCCTCATTGGGATCGGAAGTCTGCAAATATAGTGGATCAGCCAAGACATGCATGGATGAAGTTTCATATTTTAAAAAAAGCATAGCAACATGGAACTATATAATTTATCATTTCTAACATATAATTCCACCTTCAAACATTTACCTGAGTCTGATAATAATGCAGAGTGACATCGTACTGTATCCTGAGGATGAACGTGATGGAGCTAGGACTGTTTTTAGCTCTGTGACTTTATTTCCTTTTGTTCATGTGTGTAGATATCAGTGTGTCATACAGAGACAGAACCTGAACAAGTGCGAAAGCTGATCGATGAGAGTGTGTGATAAGTTTAAGTGTGATAAGTTTATTCACATTTTAATAATTACGATGTTTCTAATGAATAGACAATATTTTATTATACACACTTAGATAATGAGGCTAATATGTGAAAAGTTGGATCATGTTCTGAGGAGGTTTGTGGAATTTTTAATGAATTTATTCTTAATTAATTTAAAATCCATGGTCGTGAAAAAATATCAAACACTTCAGCTCTCGAACATCTATTTCAGACAGTTTTGCTGATTGTGTCTGAATTTATATTCAGGGGACAATACCGCTGTGGGCCAGTCAAGTGAACGAGCTGCCGTCGAACGCAGATGACAAATTCATCTTCGAGATCATCCCACGTAAGCGTTTTTTTTCCCCTTCCCTCTTCTATTTCCTGTAATAGATCTATTACAGACCACTGACCTCATTTAGCTGTGATGTGTAATACACTCTTATAGACTCAGGATACTCTGAGAGAGTTAAAGTCCACTGAGCTGTTCCTCACAGTAATGCACATTGAAATGTTTTTCCCCCTCCACTCCACTCCATTTTAGTCCTTTTCTCAGTAATGAGTTTATTTAGAGCCGGAAAAAAAGGGAAGTATTATGTAGCATACTATATTTCACACATACACTGTGTATACTGTATGCATTTTTATTTAGACGTTTATCTAAATGCTTTTATCCACTTACACATGATGCAGAATATAATCTAAACATAATTACAGGTTTAGGAACTTGATCAAATGTCCAAAAGTAAGACTCAAACTCCCAACCTGTGGTCTACAAAATCAAATAGTCCCAGAGACTCGTATACTTTACTACTTTTGCACTGTCAATCAAAGGTTTATTAAAGAATTATATAAAGATTTTTGGTTAAACATTGGTTAAGCAATGCTCTTTATAATTCTCTCTAATAAAAGAGAGAAAATCTCATTTAGTAATGGGTGCAAGTGTATTAAAAATGAATGTAGTTTTTATTTAATTATATGCAATGTACAGTACACGTAATAGAGAAAAGACAGATCATGATCACGTTAATTTGACTCTTAAAACAGAACATACAGAATATTTACTAACAATTCAGTATTTATCTATAGGCTAAACTTTTTATCCTTTAAGTATAATAAACCTGATTAATATTTACCTAATAATGTTTAAGGCCATTTTGAGCTTTTTTGTCTCACTTCTCGCACTAACAGTGATTCAGTAAAGAATAAAACACTCCGTGTGCTGCTTGTTATAAGAAAATAATCAACAACAGGGTGGTGTGATGAAGCAGAGTTACAGTTGCTACACAAACTTGATTATTTTCCAATAACAGTACATCCAGAAGTGTTGTATTCCTCTTATACCACAGCGATTTGCCAACGATTACAATGTTTTTATTAATTAAATAACATCATGTTGCACTTTTTTCAATTTATAGTTACGTTTAATGTTGTGGAACGTCCACGAGACAAGTTAGTTCCTGTTCTCACTTACATTATAGCAGCTATAAACAGTCGTTCCTTCACCAGCATCTATTTTTCTGTCTTAGTAAGACTTTCAGCTGTCCGTTACAAAGCCCTGACACTGAAGACTCCTTCCATAAATGTTAAATAAACGTCTCTTTACAGAAAACGTCATGCATCATATCAGTGATTGCACATGTTTTCTTCAATCTGTTTATGTGGAGCGTCTGCTGTACACGTCCCTGTGAATGAGCTGTTACTATAGAAACGATATTAATGATAATGATAATAAATGATACGTATTTGAAAGAGCGCAATGGCGCTGTGGTATAAACTCTAATAAACCTTTCTGTCTTTATAGTCAACAGTTAGACAATGTACGCTCTATTCCTGACTCCTGACGTGTGTTCTGTATGAAAAGTAGCACATAATATATTTAATCCTTATAGATATAGATATTAAATATGTATTATATGTAAACAGAAGTATTTTACATGTATTCACTTATTTAAAAAAAAGTCTGTGATTTTCTTTGCTTGTGATTGGGGGAGTGCCTTCTACGGTATGACTTTTATACATTTAGAGCGTATCTTACACCTGGGAAAGTAAATGTAATGTACGTTTAACATTTAATATAAGACAAAGGTCCTATCTTTGTGTCTTGTGAACACACTGCTTTGAAAAGTTTCATGTTTTTCTGTAATTTATGGTACAACATAAATTCATGTTCCCAGGTGAAAGATATGTATTAAATGCACAAAAGACCCAGTGAGAGACTCAGAAATGGGAGAGTTGGTGCTTCTTATCTGAGAGTGTACAGTATGTACTGTGGTATACAGTTATATAGTATATACAATGTGTGAGTGTGTGTGTGTGTGTGTGTGTGTGTAGGAAGTAATGGGGATCGGGAGCATGATGGCTGTGTTCTCATGGCAAGCAGTCAGAGCGAGATGGAGGACTGGGTGCGACTGATCCGCCGGGCCATCGGAGCTCAGAGCAGCGGAGGTACTGCACACACACACACACACACACACACACACACACACACACACAGCTCTTCGGTTACCTGGCTCAGGTGTGCTCTCACCACCAGCACCTGCATTCACATGAACTTCTCAGGGTTACATACAGGTGGAATCTTTGCTGCTGTAAACATAAAAACAGTCATGTTACTCATCCCAGCACTTTTATTCACAATCTGCTCACCCAGAACGTCCTGTAAACACACTCGGCATGGCTCCACATCTACATCCGAATTCCTGTAAAGCTGCTTTCTATTGTTAAAAGCACTTTTTCTGTTCCTGTGCCATTACTGGCTCATGCTAGCTTTATGCTAAACAACTTTTTTTTGGCTTTTCTCTCTCGTGGATATCTGCCTATGGAGAATTCTCTGACTTTAATGAATTCCCAGACCACACTATCCATGATTTTAACTCAAAAGTTTTAACAGGTGATAAGTTCAGATGTCATGTCTCAAGTGGGTTATGTTAACTATGTGTGTGTGTTTGAGCTGTGAAATAGATTTTTAACTTCAGACAGCTAAATTAGAGGTAAATAAAATCAAATAATGTGGTTATAACCATCCTGTCTGTTTAGGGAAGGACTCCATGTCTCAAATACACTTCAATCCTGTATTTTAGGAAATCAGGTGATCACAGGGGCGTGATACTGTCTTCTTCCTCTGCACATGATATTTGGCTGTTCTGAAATTCATAATGAAAGCAGAGCATTGAAACAGCATTGCAGAAGTCTCTGTAACTGAAACAGTTGACGACAAGAACAGAGGTGAAGTGACCAGTGTCGGGTTTCAGTGTTAGGTTTCATATGAGCTCGTTCTGCCCTTCTGAGGATGTCGACACAAAGATGGCTGACTGAAAAAACAATAATAGAAAAAAAAACTCTCTGAAATGCTGACTTCACATATGCAAATGTCAATGAAAACCAATACGCATGCTAACGAGGAGGTAACAAGTAACAGATGAGACTACAATAGCAAGAAGAAGAGGAAGCTATGACCATATAAGGAAAACAGTGTGGGAACTAGGGACAGGATCAAGTCATATGTTACGTATCCTTCTTTGTCAATCAAAAATATTTGGAATAGTGAAGCAGAGACAAAATAAACTTACTTGATGTTGAATCATTGTATCTGTCCTAATGAGATGATGTCATTTCCTGTGAATCATGCTACTCGAGGAGTTATATTGATAATAACGTTTAAAGTGATTCATTTCCTCAACAAAGAACGGAATAGTTATTCCAGGACACCAACATGGTATGGCCTAAGCAATAAAACACTCTGTTATAGGTGGTGTGATGAAGCAGAGTTGATTAGTTTCCTATAAGAGCACACCCCAAAGTGTTTTATTCCTCTTATACCACAGCAATTTTAATAAGAATGACACATCATACTATAACATTTACATCTAACTTACATCTAACACCTAATTTACATGTTGTGGAACATCCATATAACACGTTAATTCCTGTTCTCACTTACCTTATAGCACCTATAAACAGTCGTTCCCTCACCAGCCTCCCTTTTTTTTCTTGAAATTATTAAGACAAAAAAAACCCATAACTTGTCATGTTGCAGAGAAACCGCAAAAAGTATAAACTCCTCTGTCCTTAAAGTTACAGCTTTACCTCTGACTGTTACAAACCGCTGACACTGATGACTCCTTCTATAAATGCAGAAAACTTCACCATTTTTAATCTGTTTATGTGGCGCGTCCGGCGTGCACGTCCCTGTGAATGAGCTGTTACCATAGAAACGATAACATATCAGAACGAGCGCATTAATATAAACTCACACTAGTGTCAGAGCTGCTGTTATAGCAAATTAATCAACTCCTTCTGACCAATCACAATCCAGAACTCAACAGTGCTGTGGTTTAAATCAAATTAATGTAAGGAGTCCTAGGTCTTTGTGTAAACAGGGTATGTCAGGATGAGACGCTCTATTCTACACTTCTACATCTCGTTTTTGTTTTTATTTTTAGTGTTTGGGAAGAGTCTGGCGGACATCATGGCCTACGAGAAGAAGCTCGGGCCTCGCTCTGTGCCCATGCTGGTGGAGAAGTGCGCCGACTTCATCAGGGAGCACGGCCTGGATGAGGAAGGCATCTTCCGTCTGCCGGGGCAAGAGAACCAGGTCAAACACTTCCGAGAGGCTTTCGATGCTGGAGAGAGACCTTCATTTCCTGGGTGAGTTAAAAAATTCTTTAAAAGTTCTATGTAGAACCCTACAACAAAGTGTTTTCCTATCAGAACCTCCCCCTTTTTTTTGGAAACTAAGAACCCTTAATCATCCAAGCATCCCTTGAAAAGCCCTTTTTCTAAGTGTGTATGTTTATGGTACACACTTTAAATTATTGTTAATTATTTTCTTCTTAGTACTTGTTAGCTACTTTGTGGTACTTGGTACATGAAAGGGTTTTTTAAGGGGTCTTTAAGGATCCACTAAAAAGAGTTGTGCCTGGACTGTTTCTCACTGCTTCTTGTGATGCTACATACCTTTTAAGGTATAGAAAGTTCATTTCCTGGTTTGGAGATGAGAATGTAATTTTCGCTCTTCGTCAGTGAAAGTCTTTGATGCGTGAAAACCAGGAAATTAGCACTTTCTGTATTGCTAACGTTGTTCAAATCTGCTTTCTCCAGTGAACGACTGCAAATGCAAAAACAAAAATGCAGTTCAGGCACATTCTAAATGAATTTGGTCTGTTTTCATGTCAGATAGATTTTCAATGGGTTTCATCAATCCATCGTCCAAACTAATCAGATTTAGACCTTAAGGTTATAAAGAGGTTATAACAGTTGTGTGTTTTAGGCTCATCTTAAAATACAGAAATCTTAAAAACTTAAAATATAGAGATAATGCAGCTGCCTAGAAAAATGTCTTGAGAAGCTGCTTAGAAATGTTCACAGTCTAAGGATGCAGCGAGTGTTAACCGTCTGTCACGGAAAGTGACAGAGTGCCAGATGCAAAAGCAGGATTTTTTTTTTTTTCAGAGAAACCTGCTACACATCAGATCTGTGGTTAAACCACATCCTGTCCTAAGTGAGGTGAAGCATCCACCATTATTGAGCACACACACACCTATGCATTAGGGATGTAATGCAATGCCTCCCACTGTATCTGTATCAGTATCTGTCTTGTGCTCCAAATATTCATATCAGTATCTGTATTCAGCTTTACACCTGAAGTAGGTGTGGCCTACGAATTCTGTTTACTCAGATGTAGATGTGTGTGTGTGTGTGTGAATTCTGGTTCCTCAACCTCAGCTACATCAGTCCAGTTCATAACTGTTCTCAACTCTATCTCTCTAATCTCTATTTCCCAAAATATAAACAAACTAGTCGCTTAGTTTAAAGCACCGTGACCCTGACCAGGCAGTTACTAAGGATGAATGAATGAATGCTGTAAATGCATTGCACAGCGCCGTACGCTCATGTTATTGTTAATGAACGTGCTCTTCATTCGTCTTGCAAGGTCATGCCCACACAAAACAAAAAACCTTGCATTTGCATGACTTTTCTGTTGCGTCCCGCAGAATCTTGTCACAACCAGATGCCCTGGGAATCTTCCTGGCAAACTTTAAAAAAAAATAATTATGTACCTCCAATTCATATCTCTATCTGCACACATAAAACCCAATCCCAGATTAATTAATTAAGATGTGTGAAATGCAGCATTACTGCATTCAGGATCAGTTAATAGAAACACTATAGAGAATGAAAAATGAGAGCAAACTTCACTTTTCATTGAAAGTAATCAAAAACACAAACTTAGTCACTCTAAATTATTCCAATGTTATGATAAAATGTTACTTTAAAAAGTGCTGAACTGGTAAATAATTTTAATTAGTGTGATTAGTGTGATTCCAAGAAAGTGTAGCCTAAACCTAAACATTTCCTCAACAGGCTTAAATTTTGATCCAGAATTTTTATGTCACTTCCTGCGTGGCTAAGGAAGAGCTGACATTACATAGCCAGGTTTTCAACGATGAGGCGATGGCAGGAAAATCGATGTAGAAAGTATTTCTCATGTAATTCTGAAATCGGTGCTGAAATAAAAACAAAAATGAATACACACGTTAAATGCAGTGCTTGGGTTTATTTCTATCTAGACTTCCTGTAAGCAGAGTAGACTGTTATATATAAAGAACTTTATTAAGTACTCTTTTCAAGTTAAGTGCTTTTAATAGTTTTTACGGCTTCCAATGAAAAAGGGGGCGTGGAACGCTGCAGCAGGAGCATAAAAATATTGTTTCTGTTCCAACAAGCCAAAATAGGAAAAAATTAGTTTCTCTTCCATCTTCAGGATAATCCAAGTGAGAAAAAAACCCTGACCTTCTTCCTTATCCTTTCTGGCTGCAGTGACACAGATGTCCACACGGTGGCGTCTTTACTCAAGCTGTACCTGCGCGAGCTGCCCGAGCCGGTAGTGCCCTGGACTCAGTATCAGGACTTTCTGGACAGCAGCTTGACACTGGATGCCACGACAGCAATGGTGAGACGCAGACCGGCATCAGTGCCTCTGTACCGTGTGATTATTTATCTAGTAGTAATAAATTCGAGGTAACTGGAACTTCACTGGTTCAGAAATGCTGAAGGGTGACACTTTTTACATCACAAGTCAGTCTTAAATCATTGAAGGTAGACATTTAATTACCTGCATGACAGGAAATCTAAGACTAAGTGAAGGTAAATGGTTCTTAGACACATCTGCGCATCTGTTCAGTCTATCTTTATGATTCTGAACCCAGTTTGAACCAGGACAAACCTCTCATAATAGTGCATTACATTTTAAATTTAATTCAGTGAACACTTAATAGCAATCTATTTCCTTCACAGGGGAAGGAGAAACTGGAGAAACAGATCAGCCTGCTTCCTAAAGTCAACTACAACCTCCTGAGTTATATATGCAGGTGAGCTCACACGCAAATGAGGCAGTGGAGCATGCGTGATTTTGTTTAAAAAATTTTTTTTAGACATTGCGTGGCAAAGAGTTCAGAACAATGACACTAAGGTGTGGCACCATCGCATTAGGAACAGGATGAAGTTGCTGTTGCTGTTTGTTCCTTTAATCCTTGAATGGGTTGTAACAAACGGCTAGCAGAGTGATGGATATTTTGGTTCCTTCAGGTTCCTGTTTGAGGTGCAGCAGCACTCGAAGGTGAATAAGATGAGTGTGGAGAACCTGGCCACGGTGATGGGGGTGAACCTCTTCAAACCGCAGGTGGAGGACGCGTTCAGCATGATGAAGGGTGAGGCGTTAGAGCAGCTCGGGGTGAACATGACACTTTATAATGATTCAAACAGCTTATACAAGTGCTGATGATTGATATTATAAATAATAATAATAATAATAACAATAATAATAATAATAATAATGAGCTCCTGAGTGGTGCAACAGCAAAGCGTTCAGTGAGAGCAAAAGGACTGGCACCTCATCAGTCAGAGCGACACTATCTACTCATTTAATTGTTTCAGAAAAAGCATATGCTAGACTCCATCCTCTAGATTGCTGTCATTTCCTGTCGTCTGTTCATTAGCACAACAATGCACACTAGCCTTACGTCATCATGTGCTATCAGACATTGGATTGGAGCATTACGTGTATGATTAAATAAGCATTGTATCGAAGTATTGATATCAATCCATCCCTAATTTCAACCTTCAAATCTTTTATATTTGACGTACACAATACATATGAAAACACTAAATGCACCTCATGAAGTTCCATGGTGTATTTCTCATACGGTATTACATTAATGTATATATTATATAATAATAAATAATAATATATTAATAGTAAAAGATTAATCAGATCATTTCACTCCTACTGCAAGAGAAATCCAACATCATTCACACACCATCTGTTAACGTTAAAATAACATTTTTGTTTGTTTTTTTTACACTTACCACTTTATTTTTCCACAGCTGCTGTTTGGAAAGTACCTAGGTTAAACGTCCACTAAAAAAAACATGTGAGAAGTCTTACATCACAATATTGCTCTAAGGATAAAAGCAAGTAGAAAGGAAAGTCAGAAATATAAAAAGAACCCTTTTTTTGCAAAAGTTATAGTGTGAAATAAGTACATGGTACACTGGGAAGTCAGAAATACATTTTAAACTTTAAATAAATAAAAAAAAAGAACAGAAATTTAACACACTGAAATTTCATGAAAAATAATAATTATGTAGTCAGTTAAAAGCTCACTTACTACACTGTTATAGTTCTATTAAACTATCTCTCATGGAGAATGATCATCATGTTATTCAGATTTAAATATAATAAATAAATAAAGCTATCTAGGTCAGTTTGTAATCTACCAGCTGCTTTCAGACTTTACGGCGCCATCTTATGGACATCAATATGAACCTTTTACCTTCTATGCTACACTATAAGCAGCATTCAGATGTTCTGATGTTCCTGATGTTTTACACCAATCTTTCTCAGTCCTGGTCCTGCAGAACCGCTGTGTTCTCCCTGCCTTCTTCATTAGACGATGAGTTGAATAAGCTGAGGGAAAACATCAAAATGTCCAGGATTGAGAAACTGTAACAGTCTGCATGTCTAATTATTTAGCAGTTACATTCATGCTTGTTTTTTTTTTGGATCAGATCTGAGATATTGCTTAAAGATACTGCACATACACTCTCACAGGGACCCCGATGATCCAGAAGGTGATGACGGTGATGATCAGGCACCATGAGCTGCTCTTCCCTGCCTCTAAAGACGCCGCTCCGTCTCCTGCTCCTGCCAAGAAGCTGAAGAGCAAAAAAGCAGCGATTCCACGCAATCTCGTGGGCTGGGAGTCTGCAGAGGTACAGCACTAGCTGAATTCTTCACTGTAAGGTCAACAGAAGAGACAAATTTATCTTTTATAGGAATTAAACTAATCATAGTTTACTTTAGTACATTCTCTACATGATGGATTTATTTCTTATCAGTATGCAGGAATGTATTTTTTTAATAAGTGGTACTGCCAACTGAAAAAGTGTACATGCATACACACGCACACCAAACCTCAAAAACAGAAAAATGATGCCGTCAAAAAAAAAAAAAAACACGCTTAAGGCACTTCCTGTCAGTAACCCAAATAATCTGCACCATCATGAATAACAATTAGATATGAAAAACATAAAAATCAGATCGGTTCAATTATATTATTCCCAAGTTTTACTTTTAACCATTAAAAAAAGCTTGTTTATATTATTCTTTCTTCTTTCACTTTTGCTCAAACTGATGGCTAAATGAATTTACATCACAACGCTGTTGAATTCTGGATTCTGATTGGTCGGAAGATGGTGATTCATTTTCTATAACAGCAGCTCTGACGGTAGTGCAGGTTTATATTAATGCGCTCGTTCTAATACGTTATTGTTTCTATAGTAACAGCTCATTCAGGGAGACTCGTACAGAGGACGCTCCACTGATAATAAATGGATTTTAAAAAAGTGTGTAATCATTGAAACGGTGAAGTTTTCTGTGAGGAGATATTTATTTAACATTTATGAAAGGAGTCTCCAGTGAGAAAGTCAGCACTTTGTAACAGTCAAAAACAGAGAAAAAGAGAGGCTGGTGAGGAAACAACGTCTTACAGCTCCTGAAAACGTAAATGAGAAAAAGAAATAATATGCTTTGTGGACATTCCACACCATTAAATGTAACTACAAGCACATAAAACTTGTGATATGTTGTATTGTAATACATTAAAAATTGTAATTGTTGGTAAATTCATGTGGTATAAGAGGATTAAAACACTTTGGGATGTGCTGTTGCAGGAAAATAATCAACTTTGGAGTGGAGACAGTAACTCCGTTTCATCACACCACACTGTTTTTCCGAACAACTCTCTTTTGTTGTTTATTGGTTTCACTTCCTCTTCCTCCACTAACCCTGTCCTCTGCTTTCTCAGTGTGAGATGTTATCCTTTTCCGAGTCCCCAGAAGAAGAGGAAGTGGACACGTTTGAGACAGAGGGGTCAGCATCAAAGGTCGCTCCTTCCTCTTCATCCTCTTCGTCTCCCATTTCCCCACCTCCGGCAGACATAGGAAGCCCGAGGAAACGTACGCAGACTCTGCCCAGCATGGGTGCCCCCCCTGGGTTTAGAGCATCCCGAGAACCATCCTGGGAGCGCTGGAGCTATCTCCAGGAGACCTTGGATGAGAAGGAAGAGAAAACGTTCTCTGAGGACATCTTCAAGATCCTGGACCTTCAGAAGGTGTCATTCTTTCCGGAAAAACAGAACAGCAATGGTAAAGATATAGAGAAGGATGCCATGCCGGAAAGGAGGAGTAGCAATGGTGCAGTTAAACCCACAGAACCTCCACAAGCGAAAGTGGAACCTCAGGCCAAGCCAAAAGAGAACTTGAAGCAGAGTTCACCATCTCTGAGCAGGGAGGAGATTGTGAAACAGCAGCCACAGAGTGTTACCCAGAAACAGGGGGACAACACGACTGACCAACAGCAACTTATCACCAGGTTTGATCTACTTCTTTAGGTTCATAGTTTAAAGGTTTCCTAATTCCAAACACACCTGACACAAAGCATGCAGGGTTTAATAATAGGTCTGTTGACACAGGAACCTTTACAGGAACCAAAGAACTTTCTCACGGCACGATCCCACCAGAGAAACCTGGACCGATTTAAGGTTCTGGGCTGTAGCTCCAGGAAAAGTTTTACTTCCTGCTGCAGAGCTTGGAGTTTGTGCAAGCTACATGGCATGACCAATGCTCTTCCATGGCATTTAAAAACATGCATTTAGCTAACACGCTTGTTGTTATGAGTGACATGGCACTACAAGTAAAGCGAAACTTTTTTTGTTTTGTTTCTATTCATGTGGCGAGACAAAAACATCACAGAAGTATTAAAAACAACAATCTCAGTCAAAGCTTGCTCAATATTTACTGTCTTCAATTTTGCAGCTTAAAAATCTGTCTATAAACCTTCCCTATACTTAACATTAAATACATCTTTCCTCTTGTTTATTAAATTTTAAAGGCCTTATATTTAAACTTTCCTTAATGGTCAGTTAAAGGCCACGTCCCTTGTGAAGACCAACCCAAACCAGGAACTTTTTTAGGAAATGTGTAGTTCTTGTTCCTCAAAATATTCAAAAACCTGTTAGGAATCAGATCAATTAATCCAGTCATGTGACTATCGCTCACACTGCATGACTTGATCTCTTTACACAATGGTGAAAATCACATGACAGAGGTGATCACCTGTAATGATACCTCACGAGACAGGTGCTCATACTGTATGATATCTAACAGCGCAGGTGCTCATACTGTACGATATCTAACAGCACAGGTGCTCATACTGTATGATATCTAACAGCACAGGTGCTCATACTGTATGATATCTAACAGTGCAGGTGCTCATACTGTACAATATCTAACAGCACAGGTGGAATATTTAATATTCAAAGATGCAGGTGCTCATACTGTACGATATCTAACAGCGCAGGTGTTCATACTGTACGATATCTAACAGCACAGGTGCTCATACTGTACAATATCTAACAGCACAGGTGCTCATACTGTATGATATCTAACAGCACAGGTGTTCATACTGTATGACATCTAACAGTGCAGGTGTTCATACTGTACGATATCTAACAGCGCAGGTGCTCATACTGTACGATATCTAACAGCACAGGTGCTCATACTGTACAATATCTAACAGCACAGGTGCTCATACTGTATGATATCTAACAG
>CM040477.1:18199817-18220470 GCA_022758105.1 Pangasianodon gigas
TGCAGGTGCTCATACTGTACGATATCTAACAGCACAGGTGCTCATACTGTATGATATCTAACAGTGCAGGTGCTCATACTGTATGATATCTAACAGCGCAGGTGCTCATACTGTATGATATCTAACAGCACAGGTGGAATATTTAATATTTAAAGATGCAGGTGATCATACCGTATGATATCTAATGATGCACAACACAGACCCCCATCTAAAGTTACATTCAAATCCACTAGTCACCTCAGTCTGAAAACGTGAACAAGCAGTCAGCACTCAGTTTGCAAAATTTTATGTGAAAAATCTTTAAAAGCGGCTGTTGCTACAGATTAGTTAGTGTTACTTCCATCACCTGGGTGTTTTTTTCCTGGATCCTCAGAATAGTACATGAGAAACCCTGATTATATCCATACAGTAAATCTCAAACTGCTACATATGCTAACACCAACATTGTTCTTATACATGTGTGTGTGTGTGTGTGTGTGTGTGTGTGTGTGCTTTCCAGTCTCCAGCAGAGGAACAAGGAGCTGAGCGCGACCGTGGCCGAGCTCCAGTCAGCGCTGGAGGCCGAGCGTCGCTGTAAAGCGGCTCTGGAGATTTTGTTACGTAATGCCGAGCGCAGCAGAGACGAAGCTCTGAGACGCAATGAGGAGCTGGACCGAGAGATCCAGGCGTTCATCGGTAACGCCAAACCAAAGTGAACACACACTTGGACCAGGCTCAGGACTCCCACGTCAGGACAGATCTATGCAGTCAAATATGTCTGTCCAATATGGGATTTCTATTGGGTTTACTAACCATCTGGCTATTTATTTCCAGAGGATATTTTAAATGCCTTATATTTAAACGTAGATTATGGACAATAATATATGAAATTATAGCATTTTTTCATTAGGTAATAAATATCGTATCCTCACAGCGAGATAAAATTTTATCTTGCCTATCAGTGGATTAATTATCGGCTGGTACCGATAATTGGTGCCCAGGAAACAATGTTCACATTGTTTGCAAGTGTTTTAACTTTTTCTCAACCGTTTGTTTTGAAGAAATTTCCGTTTGCTACCAGACAACGGCACAAAAAGTTGAACAATGACAATTCTTGTAATGAGACTGCTGGTGGTGAGAGACAATATTCATGGACTGTGTTACGTTATAAAATTCGCTTTTTAAGCCGTGTCTTCCCAAAATACAACACAAGTTCTCTACAGTGTCTGTTAAATCAAATAGAGAATTATTATTGTTTTTGGATGTGCTGCAACCAGAAACTTTGTTCTTTAACCGCAGAATAAATTTCTTATAGAATTCAGTTCACTATGTGAATGATGTCATCATGTCATAAATCACAGATTCCCGATAACCAAATACTATAGTACAACTTTGCCGAAGTTCACACTGGAGGTACCCGAAATTTTTTCCTCATATATAACACAGTCTGAACAATTAGCATGGAATTAATGTATTTTTTACATGAACCAGTTAGCTAACAGGAATTAGTTTTGGGTGAAGCACTGTTCTTGGTGATTAAAAGGTAAATGGCTGAATGTCTCAAAGGTAATCCTGTAGTGTTTCACACATTTCTCTACAGTTGGCTCCATTTATAATTTTTTGTAAAGTGGTGTGTAAATGTTTTAGTAGGCCAAAATTAACTAAAAATTCCCACCAGATTTACAAAAGCTTTAGTAACACTGGCTTTCTTCACTTGTCACAGCTCATTTGCATTTAGTAACACCCACAAAACTCTATAAAAGGTAAAGACAGATACTCAAAGATAGGACTCGTGCAAAACTTGCAAATGCTTCCGAAAATACTATTCAGACAGGTTAATCTCAACATGTAAAAAGAAACACCACTGTCGTTTCTGGCTCTAATTTTGTTAGCATCTCATGGTAAGAAATATGAAGACTGCCTGTTGATTAGAGGTTGCGTGTGAGCGAGGGAGTGAGTATGAAAGGTTATCACACCACTTGAAACAAACAATGAAAAACACGGGGAAAATATTACGTAACTAAGGATGTTAGTGGGATGCCTGAGGACTGTCATGATGATTGAAAAACAAAAGACTCGGATCCAGACCCAGAGGTGTGGTGAATGTCCCTCTTGAGATCAATAAGAAAACATTCACTGCTCTGTTGGCCATCTGTGGTAGGGTTGTCCATGACACAGAGTCCAGATTGTTCTGGTAGGCTTGAGGCTTGAATAAGAGCTTTCTGGAAGGTTCAGTAAAGTTCGGTTAACATGACAGCTGCAATCTGTGATATTCCATGTCACCAGACAAAAGAAAGCAGGAATGTTGGGGGGGAAAAAAAGGGCGAGAGGAATGTTGGAACAATTGGTCACTAGGTCAAACTTCTCCTACACACCCTTTTAAGGGTCTATCGTTGTGACTCCTGACCTTGTGCGTCATTTCTAATCATTCACACATAAGGCAGCATCGGCATATCTGATCCTCAGGGAAGACCTTTGCTTCATTAAGTGCTGGTCCCCACATTAAGCACTGATCTGAGAAAGTCTTGCTAATAGGTATCTACATACTTAAACTTGGACTAGGTGATCCTACAGCTGCTCCCAATTCAGTAGAAAGTTGTGTGCCACTCTTCTGTGCCTTGGAGAATTCAAACTATGTGAAGCATCCTGGCCGGACAGGGGCTGCTTTTCACAAACCCCTCATCGTTGCCAGAGTTTACTTTTGAATACAAGGTCTTGTCAGTCCCTGGACGGCTGTGATAAGCGTTTCCCAGCACTTCCGAAAGTGCTGTTCGTTTGACGTCTAAGTGCAGAACAACACTCATCACTGAGGGACTGATACTTGGGAGCCACCACTTGAACAACCAAGCACTGATAGGGCACTAAAGACATTAAAAACATCGCACAGTAAATTGTATGTGATATTGCAACAGTTGCTGGAAAGGTGAAACTATTTTTACCTAGTGAAATGTAGCAAATCATCCCTAATGTTCGAAAGTAACTAGGGTTGGAGGATTAAGAAGAAACTTCAAGAAAACACCACAGAAATAGGTAATAGTTAACCCGGGGGTTTTGGGATAAATGACTCGAAATGGACATTATTAATTTTCTGCGACCCTTTAGCCTTGACGACTCTACATTTTTATATATAATTTAAGATATAATATAGGACTTCGAATAGGTGTGTGAGTGTGTGTGCGATTGTGCCCTGTGACGGGTTGGAACCCCATTCAGGATGTCCCCTGCCTTGTGCCCCGAGTCCCCTGGGATAGGCTCCAGGCTCCCCGGTACCTTGTGTAGGCTAAGCGGTACAGAAAATGGATGGATGAATTTGGGAATTCCATCCATCCATTTTCTGTACCACTTATCCTACACAGGGTCATGGGGGAGCTTGGAGCCTATCCCAGGGGACTCAGGGCACAAGGCAGGGGACACTCTGGATGGGGTGCCAACCCATTGCAGGGCACAATTGCACACACATTTGCACACTATGGACAATTTGGAATTGCCAATCAGCCTACAACGCACTGGGGGAGGAAACCGGAGTACCCAGATGAAACCCCCGAAGCACGTCGAGAACATGCAAACTCCACAGAAGCGAGAATCGAACTCCCAACTCCAGAGATGCGAGGCAACAGTGCTAACCACTAAGCCACTATGCCCCCCCTAATTTAGGATTTGTAAATACATAATCAATAAAAGTTTTGGTATATTTTCATGTTGATTTTCTTAACTTCTGTTGTTCCACTGAGTCAGGGTCACTCAATGTTTTTGAGGAACTATCACTGGTAGATGGACAGAGAAATTTGTGCATTTTTTTATGGCTGAACTCCTATGCTAGTGCATATCAGGATAGGGACAATGAGTAAAATAGCACATATTAGTGTGGGACTTGACTTAACTTTTTTGGCTGTCAAGTTGTGCATTTGAGTCTTCTTCATTCTAATTTTCAGCTGTCTTGTACACACACTCATCACCTTTACAATGGTATCAAAGTAGATGGTCCTCACACCTCATTTCAATTAAATTACCTTGTTTTGATGAGTTGTGGACATCTCTATCCTATCCAAGTAAAAAAAAAAAAACAGCAGGCCCTAACAACTTTGTCTGAAAGAAATGGTCAATGAAATGGTGGTTCATCACTTGAACCACACCATTGGGAAAAATAAATAAACAGTAGGCCCAAGTCTCTTCCCTGGCTCACCCACCCAAACAAAAAAAAAACCCAGCTTCTGCTGGTATCAGAACAATGTTTACAAAGTCCTCATTAAGGAAAGAAAGTAGATAACAGCGCACACACACACACACACAGCGGGACCATCGGCAGTGAAAATGCAGAGCTTCCCAGTTTATAGATAAGGAACCAAGAGAAAGCAAGAGATAGGGAGTGAGAGAGAGTGAGAGGAAAACACAAGAAGAAAAGAGATGCCACAGTGAAACTCAATGAAGTCGTCCTTCAGACCATACTCTGCATACATCAGAGCTGCATGGAGAAATGAATACCTGAGACCTGGAATAGGTGCATTATAAAACTGCAAACGGTGTCCATCTACACCCAGAACAGGACAGAGTTACTGATCTTCCAGATCAACTCCAGGACTCAACTCATCTTGCTAATACCAGGAACCACCTGAACCAGACGGATAATTTGCAACAATTATTAAAATTTTAAAAAGGCTGGGATTTAGTGTTTTTCTTTCCAGGATCTACCAAGGAAATCTACCAATTTCATTCCCTTTTTGCATGAAACTTACTGCACATTGGAGAGTGGTTCCAGCTGATACATGCTCTTGCATTCCTAACCATGCCTGGTGTCAAAGGTTGCTCAACCACCTCCATGCATTGCCTCTCTTTCCTCCTGCTCCTTTCAGGGCTTTTCTCTGGGGATGCCAGTCCCATCAGTTCCCCTGAGAGGCACCGAACTGCCCCTGGGCTTGACGATGGCCATGGAGGGGTTGTGGATCCTTCTCTTCTAGAGCAGGACACTGAGGTGGATATGCAAAATCTGCTGGAAACCCTGCGGGGACAGTTCCTCCGGACCTTCAACCTGTCAGGGAACGGACCCCCCATCCAGCCTGGGGCACCCCGAGTGCAGCCTCCGGAATACATGCTGGAATTATACAACAGGTTTGCTAATGACCGAACATCCATGCCATCTGCAAACATTGTACGCAGCTTCAAAAACGAAGGTAACGGTGTTTTATTTGGTTTGGTAGAAACTTTAGTCCCCTGTTCCTAAAAAAGTATTTCCTTTTAAGTTTTGAAAAACTGAAAGAAAACATTTTTGCCACAATATAAATGGAATTATTAATTTTGTGACCACGGTCTATATCTGTCTTCACATATAGTAATGTAATTCAGTGTGTGCAATTTGGCAGTTGACCACACCCAAAGGCAGTACCTTATGTCTCAAGGTTTTGTTCAATTTTTTGTGCAGTGGTTGATTATAGATGAACCAAGACCCTAAATCTGTTTTGGCTCATGCATAAAAGCTGTTATTACTGCCTTCCTCAGAGTCCACCCCAAGCAATGTGGGTCCCGATGGCGTGAGACGACACCCCCTCCTTTTCAACATTTCCATCCCAAGTCATGAAAGGGTTATGGCTGCTGAGCTCCGTCTCTACACCCTCGTCCAGATCGACAGGCACTTGTACGCTGGTGTTGACCGGACAGTGACTGTTTATGAGGTGGTTCTGCGGAATGACAGTTGGTCCGAAGACGGAGAAGAGGAACAGACGCAGCTAGTGGAGTTGGCATCACGGCAGGTTTATGGCACGGACAATGGCTGGGAGACTTTTGACATAACTGCCGCCATGCAACACTGGCGCAGGTCCAACTACGGCAACACCCACAGACTGGAGGTTCACATTGCAAGTTTAAACTCACAGAATGGGTCAGAGTTCGAAGGTCCTGCCACTGGGGGGGACATGGAAATCGATACCAGTCCAGAAGAGAGGCACAAACCTCTGATAATTGTTTTCTCCAATGACCAGAGCATGGATCACAGAGGAGAAAAAAAGGAGTTGAATGAGATGATCAAGCATGAAATGCCTGGCACAGGTCTGAATGACAACCTGGGGATGGAACTCATGGATCTCTGGGGGGAACTAGGGCATATGGGACAAGATGGAGATAGCAAAGAAGAGGAACCAGATGAAGAAGTTCTCCTACAGATGCGCTCCAACCTCATCTATGACACAGCCTCCAGGATTCGAAGGAATGCAAAGGGCAACCAGTGCAAGAAGAGTTCCCTATACGTTGATTTTAAGGACATTGGTTGGGATTCTTGGATCTTAGAACCTCAGGGCTATGAGGCGTATGAATGCACAGGAGTCTGTACTTACCCCCTAACCAAACATGTCACTCCAACCAAGCATGCCATTGTGCAGACTCTGGTCAGCCTTAAAAGTCCAAAGACCGTTTCCAGAGCTTGCTGTGTCCCCACAAAGCTTGACCCGATCTCGCTACTCTATCTGGATGATGCAGGTGTGGTCACCTACCAGTACAAGTTTGAAGGCATGGTAGTGGCAGAGTGTGGTTGCAGATAGTCCTCAAAGTATTTGGTGGGGAAGTTGTAAGGTTTGGTAAAGGACACTGAGAAATGGAGACATTTCTATGTCTTGGAGAGAAAGAGACTGTAGTTCCAGGTCAACAGGATAAAATCAAGACATAAGAAGTCCCACAGTAAAAGGGCTGTTCTTTCTTAACTTAACATCAAGAAACTTTAAGATCTTTAGAGCTGGTGATGCTTTCATATGTAAATTTTTCAAAAGGAACTATAGAAAAGAAAGAAGTCTAAAAAGAAGACTAGCTTTAGTGCTTCTGTATAGATATTGCCTTTGGTGAGAGTGTGCTTGAGGTTAATTTCAAGAAAAAGAGAAAGATTTGAAGGAAAAATGTACAACTCATGACAATCCTCTAAGCAGTCTCTGAACAGCTAATTCTAGACTGAGGGGAAGACAATACAGCAAACCACTAAATCAACTAAATAAACTTCCTCAAGATGACTACAGCCATAGTCAGAAAGCTTTCGGGGTGTTGCATTGTATTTTGACATTTTCTGGGTGTGACAGATGACCTTAACTATTCATACCAAAGACACACTCCTGGCCATTTCAATGGCAACTCCATTTTACATCAACAAAGTTCTTTCTCTAAGCAGGTGTCTCAGAAACATAGAACACTGGTTTTGGGGGGCCTGTGAACTCTAAAAACTGTAAGGTCACTCAGTGGGGGCTTGTGGAAACCCTCAGTATCCAGTCTCTGTAGCATCGTATCTACATCCTTCTCTGCCCTGTGTCAATAAACAGCTTCCTGCATAACTGAAAGCATTTGATATGGGCCATCCAAGGCAAAGCAATATGGTTATCTGGGAAGTCTTTGAGGAACGGAAATGTGTGAAATTAACCAGAATGATCTAGCGTGAGATGGTCTACTGGTCAATGAGAAAAAATGAGCGGTATTCCTGTTTTTGTTTTGCATGGACACCCGGTGGACATTCTGGACATGCAAAATGTATGGACCTTGTCGCTATTTAGATGCCTAAATTAAGTTCAAAGAACATTCCTCTGTTTAATGCGCACATGGTCAGTCAGATTTATGAACTTTAAAATTCTATTTATGTTTTGCTTCTTTTGATAGTTTGCATCCTCATGCCTTACCTCAACCCTGTGTAATTTGCAAAGAAACTCTGGATCGCCAACTATATTATCAGGCCCAAGAAAGGAGCAGAAGAGCAGATGGAGGAAGTTGCACACTCTTTCCAATGTCCGAGGAACAGCAGACTGCATCATAAGGGTGCTGGTGGGTGTGAGGTGGAGGAGTAGAGGTTATGGGGTTATCTGCATTCTGTTGCCTCGTATGCCGTGAGAGCTAAGCTCCCAGGCCTTGTGCAGTCTACGATAAGAAGGTGTTGGGGCTGAGAAACATGCAAGTGACCATTTCAAGCAACTAGGGCTGTCAAGATTCCACCGGGCTTAAACGTTACTTCAACTCCCCGACCCCAATCGGGTCTGAAGGGAAGGAATTATTATCTATGGACACTGGTTCACATTCCATACTTGCTGTTTTATAAAAAAAAAAAAAAAAAAGTACTAAACTGTATGATTGCTCATGACTGAGGTGGTGAGCTTCAAGGGTATGTCCTTGGTACTTTTGGTCTGGGGAAGTGAATTATGTACCTTAAATAACTGAAAATGTGTTTTTGCTTACTAAATACAGTATACCTTTAAAACACAATACCTTTAAGACTTTCACTTATTTAAGGGGTGTAATTATAGCTTAAGGACCATGGTTGTACCTTAAATGAGATTTAAACGTATTCTGAATATAGTACGTAGGAACGTAGCCTTGAAGGTCCCACCGAAGTGACAAGCCATGGTACAGTTTGGTACCTTTCTCTAACTGCATATTTCTTCACAACCTTCAAATTTCTTCACAAATCAGGAAACAAACCATTTAAAAAAAAACAAATGGGAAATGATTAGCATGATCTTTTGAACATAGCTAGCTGGTCCACACTTATTTTCATGCATTATAAGCAAATGTAACATTTTTGGTTTGGGGTAAAAGGACATTTTTTTTTTCAATGAGAAAAATATCATTATATTAGCTACTAGCTGTATAATGCATCAATGTTTATTTGTTTAGCTCTTTGAAAAATAGACACTGTCACTAAGCAACTTTATAGAAATCCAGGTCCAAATCTAGATCCTTAAGTGAAGAAAAAGTGTTGAGGAAAAACTCCCTGAGATGATATGTGGAAGAAAACTTTTAAAGGAACCAGTGGCATGTATACATGTATAGCTAATGTCTGTTTTAACATCTTGTGCCAATCAGCAATACCAGCTCCACTCACTGCTAATCAAGTTTGTTTGAATTGTTAAATGAATGTGGAAATATGTGTTTTCTTCCCCCAGAGGGTTGCTTATTGTCCATTCTGATGATGATTTTACTCAATTTTGCATTTCTTTAACACCACTGTGAGAAACAGGGACTGTTTCCATTGCCTTTAGAGCTACAAATACGACTGACTATGGAGTACTCAAAACTGAGGTTTCTGCACACTTATTCACATCACTGAACTCCTGAAATACGGTCTTCCATACTGCTGCTTTATGAAAAAAAGCCTATTTATTTGAAAATTAATTTATTAATTTTTATTTTGTCATTTATGTAAGTATGTATAGCAATATATGTAAATAAAAAAAAACATTATATATGTGCAAATGATTTGAACTCGTACTGAATAAACGATGTGCTTCATCAGATTTATATACCGCATTCTGCTTTGCTAATTCTTCAACCAAGAAACGAGTCTTAGCATCATTCATTAATTTTAAAGCTGTCACTTGTGCAGATTCTGTGCAGACCACTCCAAAACACCAGCTATTTTTAGACGTGACATGTCCAGAGCTCTTTATTTAAACACAGCTTGGAATGGGAGTAATTCATAACTTTTAACTTTCCATTGAGAGTAGCAGCTATCTGATCCAGATTAGGGTGGAACATTTGCATTTCATACGCAAATACGCATTGTGTAACTGTACTTAAGTATTATTTTGGAATATATTTGTACTTGATTACTCAAGTTTCCAAGAGAAAAAAAAATTACTTAAGTTCTTAAGTACAAATCACATACACTACGACACACAAACACACTATTTATTTATTTATTTTTTTTCATTTATCTCCATCTTAGTACAATGTTATCTTTTGCTGAGTTTACCAATTGATTTGCTTCTTATGTAATTTAAGAATTTAAAAAATAAATATTGTTCTTTAAAATTTGCCATAAAATCTAATGATAAGCTAACTTTAAGTTTGGAAAATGACGTCATAATAGTCATTAAATTAGCATGCTAAATTACTTCGTTTTTTTAAATTAGCTTGTTAACTCATTAAATTAGGTAGCTAGTTTCATTTTGTAAATTAGTTTGTTAAAATAACTAGCTAGTTTTAAAAAAATTCTCTTACTAATATGCCTTAGCATTCATTCCAAAATGGTTATTAAACATTAGCTAACCAGCAAGACAAATTCTAGGTTTGTCTGAGTTAGCAGAATATTTTATTTATGACTGAATGCATAGTGAACTAGCTTTTCATCAGTTAAGAATATTCACTTTTTACTCTTAAAACTTGACTATGTTTAAATGTAGACACTTTCTGACTTTCACTCAAGTAGATTTTTGCCCTTTTTAATTTTTTACACTGTATCTGTTCTTCAGTGCACCTTCTCTGTACTTTTTCCACGCCCAATAACTAGCCATGAGGTCAAGGTACCTGAGTAGTTTTGGAAGATTTTGTTTGTTTTGTTGGGTATTTTTTTACCCATCACATAGCTTATCTCCATTTACCAAATACAATATTGAAACAGCAACATCCTGAAGGGAAAAACGTGCTGATTACCCAATCAACAATGACCATCTGTTCTTGATCAAAGAGGTTTTCTGATACACTTAATGTTTGGCAATTTGTAAAATGCAAACCTCTTTTTTTTCTATTAGACTACTTGTAAAATTGCTAGCTAAATCAGCTTTCTAGTTAGCTGAACAACTTAAGCTACACGCTCTTTAGTTAACTTTGAATGTAAGTTTAAATAAACAACGTATTTCTATTTAGTTGTTTTATTGTGTAATGGTAGTCATAAATATACAGTACAAGTATGATAAAATTTATTATTAGCTACACGGCAAAAAATTATACCCTACCAAGTGAAAATATCTTGAATTTGGACAAAATGATGTAATATTTCTTATTATGAGATTATTAGGTTTTAGATGCTCTTACAAACTTCATGCTTTAAATTTTCTTATTCTGTTTGCTTCTTTCTAGAGATAAATGTTTACAATTAGAAAAATGATCTGCAAATAGAGCAAGATATCTTCAAGCTTGTAATTAGTAAAGATGTCTAGAAATAGGTTTAATAATCATATATTTGGTTTATTACAGTCATATAATAGGAAATGCTAGATATATTTGATCATATTGTATAGTATTGTATAGCAACATAATTCAGAAATTAATATGTAAATTAAATCAGAATATTTAACTCAATAAAATGATACGGTCTAACTGGAGTCAGAGCAGATTGAGCAGTTTGTGGAAGAATGGAAGTATAACACATAGCGCAGATTAAATATTAATTCAGCAATTAATGTAGAACACACTGTGTATGAGATTTCTGCCATGTGGACCTCAGTAAAGTTTTAATCTTGATTGCCACAGCTGAAATATTCAGTGAAACAAAAACCTATGATTGATTGAAATAACTTCTGAGGAATTTTCTGAAAAGAAAAGCTCATTGAATTTACTTAATTCAAATGTGTACATTGGTTCCACGTGATTGAATTGAGTCACATTAACACAATTTGTTTTCGTACATCCAACATGATTTGATTGTGTATTTTCAAAGCCCTGAATAAAATCGACCACCGAGCTCTCACCTGAGCTGAGGATCAAACCCAGGTTGCTGGTGTTGTGCAACAGCCACATCACAGATACACTATTCTACCACACATGCTTTAAATGTGTTAATTATTTATTCACGTCAGTGCCAACATCCTCGCGAGATGTCATAAAGTAATTGCTTTACGTTAAAACTACATGAATTGATCACACTCACTCTGTAGTAATTAGAAACTTGTCTAAATTAAGTTTAGTGTAAGCAATGAAATCACATTTTTGACAAGAAACTTAATATTTTTATGTAAACTAGACATAATAATTTTTTTTCTTAAACCTGACAGACCACATATTCCTTTTTTTTCAGTGCAACTTTAACCGAACCAAGACAAACACGACTGTTGTGACTAAGCTCCGCTGCTTGTTAGTATCCAGACAGAAACCAAAAAAAGCAGGTCAGACTGTAAGCTAATGCGAGGTTGTGAAACACGAGCAAGCAGTGTTTCAGATTAACTGTAAAAGTACAGTTTTGATTGCTCGTCATGTAACCCCAAAAGAATTCAACCATTACCTTTAAACCCAAACAAACTTATTCAAATCATTGTGAATGACGAAATGTGGTCTGTAATTGGTGATAAAATCAACGAACAATTTACAATGACTTGTTTGTAAAAACACAGTAAAACCATTCGATTTACTGGAACTGCTCGTGCAACCCTTATTTACGGTAAACAGCAATACGGCATGACTGGAGCCGGATTCCAAGCTTGAGCACTGCCTGTGTTTTCAGATAAAAAAAAGAAAAAAGTTTAGGAAAGTATAAATATATATGCACAATGGCAGGGATGCAACATTTCTTCATATTAGGGTACAAAATATTGTAGTAAAATAGTATGCCCAATACGTCACCTATTCTGGATTCTGATTGGTCAGAAGGTGTTGATTAATTTTCTGTAACAGCAGCTCTGACTGTAGCACAGATTTTTATTAATATGCTCATTCTAATACGTTATTGTTTCTATACTAATTATGTATACATATATATATATATATGGTGGATGCACCATAAAAGGAATAAACACGTGTAATCGTGAAGTTTTTTGTAAGGAGGTGTTTATTTAACACTTATGGAAGGAGTCTCCAGTGTCAGTGCTTTGTAACAGTCAGAGGTAAAGCTGTATCTTTAAGTTTTAATAGGAACAGATCACATCGGGACTTGATGTTATATGAAAATAATCAATTTCATGGTGGTAACAGTAACTCTGCTTCATTTCACCACCCTGTTATTGATTATTTTCCTATAACAGCATGACATGGAATGTTTTATGCATTATTAAATTACCCAGGAATTATCAGAGAAAAACACTTTTGCTCTGATGGAGTAGAAGGATATACGTCTATCAATATATTTATTATGCTTGGGATGGGATATGGGCGTTATTATGGGTGAGTTTGTAAACTGTTCTAAGCACCCTCATAACAGAATGCAATAAGTTGACATCTATAACTGGAGCTCCATTCATGCTTTAATCGTAATCTAACTGATGTGCTTCACCAGCTTAACTCCAGTTTTTACTCCGTTCAATATTCAGACACACACAAGATTAAATAACTGCAGTTCTGAGACAACGCTCGGGATGTTTAGTGAAATCATGTGAAAAGCTAAATACAGCATTCTGGGGTTCAAGCACCCTGACCAAATCCTCAAACTCCTCTAAAAGCTTCCCTACAGAGCCTTTGAGCTTTTCTCATTAACGAGCTATTTACTTCACATCTGGACAGTGTCAACTCCCGACCAAACCCCCTGCTGCTCTGTTGAAATGGGAAGCTAGGAGCAAGTGTACATGATAACAACAAACATTAATGCGCTCGTTCTAACACGTTATCGTTTCTTTAGTAGCAGCTCATTTAGAGGAACTTGCACAGAAGACGCTCCACATAAGCAGATTAATCATTGATATGGTTTATTTAACATGTATGGAAGGAGTCTCCAGTGTCAGTGCTTTGTAACGGGCAGAGGTTAATCTGTAACCTTAAGGACAGAAGAGTTTATGCTTTGCGGTTTCTCCTTAACATGAAAAGTTGCATTTTGTTTTTTTGTTTTATTAACTTCAAGAGAGAAAAAAAGAGAGGCTGGTGAAGGAATGACTATTTATAGCTGCTATAACGTAAGAGTTAACAGGAACTAACTTTATTGGCCGACGTTTCACAACATAAAATGTAACTATAAATGGATAAAACTTACGATGTATCATTTGTTAATTAATAAAATGTAATCAGTGATAAATTGTTGTGGTATAAGAAGAATAAAACAGTTCATGACATGCTGATATAAGAAACTAATCAACTTCTGGTTGGTAATAGTAACTCTGCTACATCACACCACCCAGTATAGCATGCTGCGATGAATAAAACACTTTGAGACATGCTGATATAGGAAACTAATCAACATAATTATCAAATTATATTGTCACAAGGAATGGTGAGAAACACCAAAAGCAAGTCATACACACGATTATAAACAGAGAACTAAAAACCAGCTTGAATTTTAAACACGTCTATGCCTAACTAGAATTACTAGAACTATGCCTAACTGCTAAGCATGCTGGGAAGGATGCAAATTAGATCAAATGCCTAGTGTGACTCTAGGGATGCTAGAATATTATTAGCAATGAATAACACATGATGCTCATCCTGTTATATGAAAATAATACACACTGGAGTGGTGTGATATGGCGGGACATGAAGTGGAGTGTATTATTGCTGAAAAGCAGGGTCTGCTATCTGTTATTCCGCTTATCTCACAGCGATTCGTCAACTATTACAATGTGGGATTTATTAATGAATGACACGTCACACTTCTTAACAGTTTATAGTGAGTTGTGGAACGCATGCGAGACAAGTTAGTTCCTGTTCTTATTTACATTATAGCAGCGATAAACAGACGTTCCCTCACGTGTATCTCCTTGTATCTCTCTCTCTCTCTCTCTCTCTCTCTATCTCTCTCTGAAACGTTGCAAAGCAGTGTGACTGTTACAAAACACTGATACTGGAGACTCCTTCCATAAATGTTACATAAATATCTCCTAACAAAAACTTCACCATATCAAAGTTTTTCTTTGTTAAACAACTTTTTTTTAATCTCTTTATTATATTTGATTAAATGGATTGTCCGTCATATGAGTCCCAGTGAATGAGCTGTTACTATAAAAACGATAAAGTATCAGAACGAACGCATTAATATAAACCTGTTGTTCATGGTACAGCCAGAACTACTTTCTACTTTCAACTGTGCTGTGGTGTAAAAGTAAAAAAGTAATTCTTATGTATCATAAAATCCACAAGTTTTAAAGACTTCCTGCTCACAAGCATTACAGTTTGGCTAGAAATCACAGGTGACAGGTTCTGCAAGAAAGGTATTTATTTGACATTTATAATTTGTCCCAAATTGGCTTCATGTTTAAGTGTTGAAATAATATAAGGTAAATGTTTATCATTTTAGCTAAAAGCATTTTGGTGCAATCGGGCCCACATTAATTCAGCTCTGCAGTCAGAAACCGAGCCTTAAAAAACAATATTTACAGCACAAAGTGAACTTACGTCAAAAAATAGTGGCTCTAGACCAAGACATTCAAGTCTTTCTTTCATTATCTTGTCTTCAAAACTCGGTACAAAACATTTTATGTTTCTTGTAATTGAAGAACTCTTCATAAATGGATCGGATACGTGTAAATGATTATTAAAAAGTTTACAGTAAATTCTGTAAATACGTATTCTGGGTCATAGAGCGAGCGAATGAACACACCTGGGAATTTTATAATCCGAATCACTTCCTGTCTGATTGAGTAATACTGTACACTTTACAATCCTTTCTAGTTCACCATGGCACACAGCTGTAGGAACGCTATCCTTCCTGGTTCTACAGAACTGAACATACCACCAGCTTTGATTCATGTTCACTCATGTAGCCAATCACTACACACAGTTATGAGTATGTAAGCATATTAATCATTGGAAAAACACTCTCTGCTACCCAGTAAAAATGAAAATGACATATTTCTGAAGAAATAACTGACTAATAATGTAACTGTCCCTGAATCCCAGGGACTGGGATGATGTCCAGAATTTAAGACCTTGACGATATCCATATTTTGAGTATGTTCACTTGTATCCGCTCAGGTGGGAACATGGCGCAGACTGGCATATTTATAAAAAGGGGTGGGGTTACAATGAACAGATTATCAAGCCACATGGCTAGGTTTTCCGTCCTGCTATAAGACGTGAGAGTCTAACAAAGCTCATTGCGTCTTCTTGCACATCGCATGACTGTTTATCAGTCCATCATCCCAACACCACGTCCACCCACAGATCTGATCTCTCTCCGTCCCACAGGAGCTGCCCAGTTCTAACCAGAAATGTTCACAAAGATTTTTTGTCACTTTTAATCCAGTTCACATGCCAAGTACTTTGTAGGTATCATCATTACAGTGCATTTACTGTGCAAAAAATATTATTCAGGGTCAAATAACCCTTGTTTCGCAGAGCAATTACGCTGTAATGATTTTCATCAAAGCTCAGCATTCATTCATTATCATTATGATTCCATGTTTGACCTCCACGAACGTGAAATGAACAAGAAATGATCATGGATTTTTCACATTTCTGTTTGAAAGCCGGATATGGATGTGACAGCCTGTAAAGTGTTGGAGGTTTACTGCAGGAGGAGGAAAACCAGTGGACAAGGTTTTATAAGATAAAATTATTTCCATTTTCCAAAAACTAGCATCTTATTCAATCATTTTCATTAGAACTATCATAAAGGTATTTTATAATAACCTACGACAAACCGACAACCATTGTGTCTTAAATGATTAACAGATTTTTGTCCTCATTGCTCCTGTTTGCTGTCTGACATCCAAATGGACGAGCATGTCACACTTATCAATTTAGTACAGATCACGCTGTGATTTTATTTAGTACTTTATTTCCTCTCCATCTGAACTTTATTTCTGGCTACGCCACTGCACTGGATTGTTTTTTAATCCCGCTCCCACAGACGCTCTTCTCCAACCCCACTCACTTCCGCAGCTATTTTTGCAGTGGAAGTTGGTTCTACATTTACAGTTACAGTATTTAACAGACACCCTTATCCAGAGCATGCTATATCATAAAATATAAAAAAAATGTATTTAAACCACAGTGACCCTGACCATGATAAATAAATGAATGAGTAAAGCTCAATGCACACCAGACATAGTAAACACCGCACGAGCACTGTGTCATGTCTAACACGCTCCCAACACACTCCCATGTTAATCAACACGGTCTATCTGTCCTGTGAGACGAAAAACGACCACTTCCACTCCAGATGAGACTAAAAAAGAGCTGAAAACCTGTTAACTCAAAGCTCACATACAGCAGGAGTCTAAAGGCCATCAATCAAAGTTTAAAGTATGTGAGTAAATAAAAGCAAATGTAAATAAAATTTGTTATACTGAAAATAAAAGGATGAGAAACATGAGAGAAAGTCTTACCAAAGCTCTTTATATGGAGTTTTATTCAACTTTCCTGCACGTTCCTGAAGGTTTTGTGATATCCTTACGCCATCAGAGCCAGACAAGTCCACTGGAAAATTTAGCGTATTAGCAAATTACTTCAACTAAAATCATATTTGAAAGGATTAATTACACCAGATTTAAAGCTTCAAACATATGTTACTTTAATTCATAAAAAAATGTTGGATGAAATTTGACGGCTGTGCTTAGTGAGGAACAGGTTTTCCTTTAACTGTGCTGAGAGGAAAAACTTTCACTAACTTTGCACCATCACTCTGCTGTGATAAATAAATATTCAACTTAGAGCTGTACTGAGTAAACCACAACACTCTGCATTCACAAAGAGAGATGGAGACAGAGCTACCGCTGCTGCAACGTGATTATTTACACTGCGGATATGCTGTAATTGCCTTAAATGAAGCAGGAGGGATTTCTGGCTGACGGTCTAGGTTGTTTGACCCCATTCAGCTCACCATGGGATGCAGTGATGTAAGAGATAAAGGGAAGGAGTGATGAGCGGAGAGATAGAGGACACTGTCGTCGGCAGAGACGTCATGAGGGCATGCGGTCATTACCAGAGAGTACAGTGGGCTACGTGTGGGACTGCAGGAAGGCTTCCCTGACCCCTTGGACACACGTTTACACACATAAACACGCAAGGAATTTTACAATTATATCCTAAATACGAAATGCAACAGAAACGATTCAGCAAAACAACGCATATTATATGATATAGAATTTGCTACATCCCTGCATAAGTACCTACTCAGTTAAAGTGAAGCTAAGTCTGGATGGGTTTCTGGAAACGCAGAAGATCTGAGTCATGAAGAAGAACCGTTGGTCCAACGAATATAATATGACGTGCTGAATGCAAACATGCCAGAGCAATGCATTTTAACAGTACTCTGCTCTGAGCTCATGAGCTACCAAAGATAAGTCTTCGTTTTTTTTTTTTTAAATAAATAAATTCAATTCAATAAAAACAGCAGATGAGCCAATGGACATATGAATTTGGAATGACTGACAGTTTCACTGACAGTGTTTCGAACTTTCCGATATTAAGGTGACACCCTCTGATAGCCCCGCCCCCTTCCTCTTGTCACACATTAATAATCTCTCGTCTCAATTTTCCCGCTTGACAGATGCACTGATATGGCGTCCTCGCTTTCTGTCACAATAAACGGAGAATGTTTTGAGTTCATTTATGTGAAATAAAATCTAGCAGTGTGTGTTCGACTTAGCTAACATTAGATAAGTACTGTATAGTGAACGTCAGATAATTATATTTATTAGCCACTGAATTTTCATGCAGAAACTGGACTACGCATGCATACGGGTTTTTACAGGAACCAGCAGGCACTCGCATTTTAGTTAAGATGAAAACACTTGAAAAGTTTCATGTTAACACTTTATTATTAATTGATGTAAGCAGCATATCTTTCCTACAATAGGAAGAAAAAGTGTGTAAGTAATCTTTTTGAGTATCTACATCTTAATTAAAACAGACGAGCGGCAGCTTTTTTCCCCCAAGCACCTGGTGGTTACGTAAAATCCCATACATATATATATATATACCCCAGGGGGGTGTAAACTTTTGAACAGAATGATCGGTGTTAATTGCTATTATTTTGTTAAAAGATTTTATTTGTTCATTTAGTCCTGCCCTTCAGAAGCTACATACGATATTTACATGTTTCCATGAAGACAAAATAATAACAATTTACACCAATCATCCTGTTCAAAAGTTTACACCCCCTGGCTCTTAATGTATCGTGTTGCCTTCTTGAGCATCAGTGAATGTTTGCACCTTTTGTAATAGTTGTATTCGAGTCTCTCAGTCGTCCTCAGTGTGAAATGATGGATCTCAGCATCATATAGCTGCTGATGGAAAGAGGTCAAATATGCAGAAGATGCTGGAAAAGCAAAGAGTGTGCAGGACCTGGAGGATTTTTCTGAAGAACAGTGAGCTGTTTAACTGCTCAGGACAAACAAGGGCCTCATGAACAACTATCACAAAACATCCAGGTAACAACACGCAGTATTAAGAATCAAGTGTATGTAAACTTTTGAACTGGTTCATTTGTGTAAATTCAGTTATTATTGTGTCTTGTGGATTACATGTAAATATCCGTTATGTGAAATAGCTTATTCAGGGTAAAACTAAATAAAAACAAAACACAATTTTTATGATCCCTCTTATTTTTTTAACATTATTAACATTTTGCGGATTCGGTGAGGGGGAGTGTAAACTTATGGCCCCAACTGTATATACACACCCATACACACACACATACACACATACTCCACTTTCTGCCTTAGAAAAGTACTTTGTGAAAGGACTATAACATAAATGTACTGCAACATTTTTCAGTTCACTTCATATGATGCTGTATCACATGGTGTTCCTCAAGGCTCAATTCTGGGTCCGCTGTTGTTTAATCACTATATGCTCTACTCTATAATCAATAGATACTATAACATACACTATGATCAATATCCTGATCAAACACAGCTCTATTTGTCCCTAAAACTCGATGTTCATAACTAAAATAGCATCTCATTGGGCTGCATTGACATGTCGAAGTCTCAGAACCGGAGACAGAGATTCTTCTATTGGAAATGAACGTTTATGTTTTAGTCCCCATAAGAACAATCTACAGCGTAAACAGGAAACACAGAGCAAATCCGACTGTTTCTACAGAATTCCTAGGAATACAAACCAAAGACAGAGGAGAAGTGAAAAAGTTGAACCAGTAGAAATAACTCAGCATTCATACAAGACAAGGGCTGGGCAGTATTATGATATAATATCGATATTGTGATGATCACAAAAAAAAAAAAAAAAAAAAAAAAAAAAGTCAAAATACACTTTTCTGAGATATCGTGATATCTTTTTAATGACATTTTTAATTTTTCTTTTTTAAATGATTACAAAGTGACTTGGAGAAGCTAACATTGTATCTTTTAAACTGTCAAATGTTAAATATTTTTACTTTAAGTTTTATTTTCTCTCTTTTTAAATGTTAAATATTTTTTATTTATGTAAAAAAAAATATTCAAAAGACATTTTGGAAGACATTAAATAAAGTATTACCAAAGTGTCTATTTTTTATTTTTTTTTACACAACACTGGTGTATTGCTGGCAGTTTGTTATCAAACCTATATACAGTATAGTGATACATATCGTGTATTGCAGAAATGCCTTTAAGAATCGTGATATGATATTTTGTCATATCGCCCCAGCCCTAACTCATTTAAAGTGCTATTCTGGATCTTAAAGACCACTGTTTCACTGTCGATGAAGGTTTCTGGACTTCCGTCCTGAGGACTAAGTGCTCTGAGGAGTTTGATATTTTGACTAATGACACATCTGATTTACATAAGACATACTTGTCTTTTAACTTCCATTACTCTCCAGTAACCTCGGTACTGCCGTTAAAAGGATGACCTGATTATTGGAAAAACACAGCCGCCATTAGCCAGCTTTTAGCAAGCAACTGACAGGCTAAGCATTGACCAAACATCCAAAGTTCAGTAGTATGGACTCTGTGTTAATAAATGAAGTTTGACATCAGCTCGGGGTGGACAAAGTAGTGAGACTGAATACTGAAGTGAAGGTATAGATGATGTGTTAATATCTTACTCTGTTAAAAGTGGAAGTATCCAGTCAAAAAAATTTGCTCTATTGAAACCCAAAAAGTTGCTACTTTTAAATATATTTAATTATTAAAAACTT
>CM040477.1:18248579-18267467 GCA_022758105.1 Pangasianodon gigas
GGCAAGGCAGTTAGACCTTAACAAGTTCCCATTTAAAATAACTTATGACTCTTTTAAGTACTTGGGAATTTCAGTGACAAGTACATATAAAGAGCTATTTAGATGTAATTTTGCTGTAGTGATGGTAAAAACTAAAAAAGACTTAAACCGATGGTCATTATTACCTATTTCATTGGCAGGCAGAATAAACACAGTTAAGATGTCTATTTTGCCAAGGTTTTTATTTCTATTTCAAAATGTTCCTTTGTTTATCCCCAAATCTTTCTTTAAGGAGTTAGACAAATATCTGTCCTCTTTCATATGGAATAAAAACATTCCAAGAATTAGGAAAGCTTTTCTAGAAAGACAGAAAGATGTGGGGGGATTAGCGTTGCCCAACTTTATGTATTATTATTGGTCATGTAATATTGATTAAGCTTATCTATTGGGCAGGGCATTTGAATCAGGAGAATGAACTGGTTTGGGTAGAAATGGAACAGGCATCTTGTGGGCCAGTTTCTCTGTTTTCAATGCTCTGTGCCCCACTACCACTCAACAGGAAGTATCTGCCAAGTAATCTCTTGGTGACTAGTTCTTTAAAAATATGGGCTCAATTTAGGTCGCACTTTAAGCAAAAACGAGCACTTTCTTTGCTACTTCTAATGCATTGTTTCCACCATCCTTAACTGATCATGCCTTTCAGGTACGGTCTAGAAAGGGACTTAGATATGTAAGGGATTTTTTTCAGGGCAGTAGTTTTATTTCATTTGAACATATGATCAAAGCGTTTGATATTCCTAAATCTAATTTTTATAGGTATCTGCAGGTACGATGCTTAGTTAAAAAAACATTTCAATACCCTTTCAACCCCTCCTCCTCACAGTTGGATTGAGGAGCTCTTTGACTTGAGTGTATCTGAGCGGGGTCTGATATCAACAGTGTACAGTTTGATTCAAAGAGTAGCCTCACCGTCTTTAGATTTTTTAAAGAAACAGTGGGAAGAGGACTTTGGAAGTGTAGTCCCAGAGACAGTCTGGCAGTCAGGAGTTAAGCGAGTTCATTCAACATCTATTTGTGTCAGACATGGACTACTACAATTTAAGATAATTCATAGGCTACACTTTCCTAGAAGTAAACTGGCGAGAATATTCCCAGAAATAAACCTGACATGTTGCAGATGTCACAGAGGTAAGGCTACTTTAGGTCATATGTTCTGGACATGTCCAGCTCTAGGACCATTTTGGTCTGCTGTGTTTGAGACATTTTCATATATTTGTGAAAAGGAGATAGAACCGGATCCAATAACAGCAATATTTGGTGTGACATCTGAGAACCTCTCACTACCATCAGGTCAATCGGATGCATTGGCTTTCTCTTCTTTGTTGGCCCGACGACTTATACTCCTACAATGGAAGTCAAACAAACCACCAACACATATCAAGTGGGTAGAAAGTGTCATGGCATATTTAAAGTTAGAGAAACTCAAATACTCCACGCAAGGCTCCATTAACAGATTTTTTTAGAGTTTGGAGACCTTTCCTTTTATATTTTGAGGACAGATTCATTCCAAACACTAATTGCAAGCTCCCCACTTAGCACTTAGCGTAAAGAATTTTAGTTTGATGTGATTGTTGTGTAAATTTTGGAAAATTCAATAAAAAGATTTGTCTACAAAACAGTAGATATTATAAGCCCCGCCCACTGCATACCGTCCCTGAACGCAGGGTTTTTTTTGTTTTTTTAAACAAACAGTCAGGTTAACTACTCTAATATCTCTCTCTCTCTGTTGGTTTATTCCTCTTATATCACAGGAAATTGACATGAAGTACAATTTTATATTTAGTAAAGGACTGGAGTACCTTATTAAAGCAGGACATGTACTGTTTATCCGTTTGTAGTTACATTTAATGTTGTGAAACATTCAGAAACAAGTTAGTTCCTGTTTTCACTTACGTTATAGCAGCTACAAACATCATTCCCGTAATCGTTCCTTCACCAGGCTCTCTTTTTTTCTCTCTCGGAGTTAATAAGACAAAAACAACAACAACAACAAAAACAACAAAAAGTGCTCATCACATTGCCGAGAAACCGCAAAGAAACGCAAACTCCTCGTTCTGACACTGGAGACTCCTTCTATATGTCTCCTTACAGAAAACGTCACCACATCAAGCCTTTTTTATCTGTTTATCATCAGTGAAGCGATCGCCGTACACGCCCCTGAGAATGTGCTGTTAATATAGAAACAATAACGTATTAGAACAAGCTCATTATTATAAACCTGCGCCAATGTCAGAAAATGATCAGCTTCTGACCAATCAGAATCCAGAACTCAGCAGCACTGAGGTATAATGTGGATTATCCTGTTAGAAAACATGGAGCACAAACAACAGAAATTTTGAGACTGAAAATGTTTATTGAATACACGTTTGTCAAGTAAATCACTAGGAATATTACAGACAGATCGGCTGTTTGGTCCGAGTTCACCGCACGCGATAAAGGACACGGTGCTCAGGTAAGTTATTCGTGTCATTTCAGGTTGTTTTTCTTTCTTTTTTTTTTTTTTTTAACAGGTAAGTAGCTAACATTAGCTAAGCCGAGCACCGCCCTACTGAGCTCAGCTTTGTAATTCCAACTACAGATTACTCAGAATCCTCATTTACTTTAATGTGGAAACCGGATGCAGGTTAAATACTGTAAAGAGACTGAAGATTTTCCTTAAATTTCTGTACATTTTAAACATTTTCTCTGGTCGAGTGCAACCAAATATCAATCAATAATTTAACATTTTACCAAATAAGCCTTTTTTCCTCGATATGGAAGAAATATTCAAACACATCTTGAGTTCGCGGAGTCCGAGGCACACACTGATGGCATAAAACAGATTCTGAATCTTGGAAGATGTCCAACTTTGAGAGAAATCACATCCATCTGGGGTGTGTGTGTGTCATATTCACGATCTGAACAATGTGCTCAGGATCATATGCGAGGATCGGGAACATGATGATTTCATGGATGGAAGAGGAGGAAATTTATTATTAATAAAACAAAAACTGGAGTGTTAGAAATAATAAAATATTTACTACATTAAAGGAAATTATCCGGTTTATTTACTCTATTCTAATCTCTACACAATGTGTTTCCAGTGTGTGGGTGTGCGGCACATTTCCCTTTTACTTAGAAAAGAAACAAACCTCCTGTTTACGCGAAATCCGGCTACAATGGCCGTCTGAGTGCGTGATACGTTTGGAGCAACTTTCTAATGAAAGCATGAAGCCAGCAGCTTTCTTAAGAAAAAGGAAAAAAAAAACCACACAAAACAAAACATGAAAATCTGGCCACAAGGGAACGAGATAAAAAAGTGTTTAACAAGGGCATTTCATGTAAAGCTAGCCTGCTTGAAATCTCAGATGGTGCTAAAGGCAATTAATTCATTATGAGTTTGGCTGAGAAAAAAGCTCAGGAACACCTGAGCAAAAATCTCAGGAGCGCGGCTTTTAGACGCTAAAAGCAAACCTTCTGCAAATAAAACTCTCACTGCTCCGCTACATGGTCTTGTTTTAAAGTCTGTGTAACAGGCACAACCGAATTAGAAATATTGTGCTATTTCATTATTATTTCTTCTACAGAATCCTGCTGCTGTCGTGATGACGTAACGACACTCGTTTAAACATAACGACACTCAACAGCGCCTCTGCATGGCTTCAGGGCCGTTTGTTTAGTTTTTTAATGTGTTCTGGACAATTAAATCGAGAGTGTTTTTTTTTAAAAAAAAGGAAAATCCCAATCAGAGAAAAATCAATATCGCATGAGTCGAAAGCAAATCCTGTACGTTTGTAAAAATGTTTTAATGAATTCTTCAGACAAAAGTGTTAGAAAAGCTTCAAATCTCTACATAAACACCTTTCTGTAATTTTTTTTTAAATAAAGGATTAGCAGTTATTAGAGAAATCTCTCAATCTCCCAACACACTTTATACTTTTTTTTTTTTAACAATTCCAAGCAATTACAAATTCAAAGTTTTACGAATTCTAAAATTTACATGGTTTTGCAGTGAATACTAAAATGTAATTTTTTTACAGAATGTGTTGGTTTTTTATTGTACACCTGTCAAATTATATTTATATTTATATATATAATTGCAGCGTGACTTTTATTTGCAGCTTGCTAGAAGACTTATATATCATGATACTTCTGAAATATTCAAAAGTATCGTGATATATTTGTCTTCTCATCGCTCACCCCTGGTGGATTACGTAACCGGATCATCCGGCTCCGATTCATATCCGGCTCCGATTCATATCCGGCTCCGATTCTCATCCGGCTCCGATTCTCATCCGGCTCCGATTCTCATCCGGCTCCGATTCTCATCCGGCTCCGATTCTCATCCGGCGTACAGACACGACAAAACCTTCGGGAACGTGTAAAGTAACCGGAATGACTTTTTATTCTTTTGCTCCAGTGTTGGGAAACTAAAGAAGAAGAGATTTTCTAAGACTTTCTCACACAACCATCTCATCCTTAGAGACACTAAGTCATATTTTAGACTTCTAAATAAGTATAAATAGTTTTTTTCTCCCTCAGACCGAAAAATGTGGGAGTCTTCCTTTAACACACTGGCAAGGATTCAGCCATAATAATAAAGCCAGAAAAAACGAAAAAAAGGAAAAAAACAAACAAAAAAATGTTTCATCTTGATATCTGTATCTCAGCTTGGAGATGTCTCTGCTTGCCTAAAAAATTTAATGAAATCAGTGCATTTTTTCTCCCATAGATCTGTCTCAGAGTATTCTTGATTAGAAAGAAAATTATATTTTCTGACCAGTGAACATCCTTCTGTCCGGCTTGAGGCTTTGTTGTTATTAAGACGCCAGAAAAAGGTCACCAAGTTCAGTTTTAAACACAGATCTGTGTGTGTTCTTGGCAAAACACGGCCAGAAAAACCCCAGGACGTCATGAGAGGCCCACACCGAGAGCAGAAACGTTAGCGCTGCCTCGTCTGTAGTTCCACTATGATACCTGTTTCCCAGCGTGAGAGAGCGGGAGGAACTCTCTCAGCGTCTCTTCGCTGTCAGTCCATGTTCAGGACGTCCTCAGAGAGAAGGTCCATGGGTTTGGACGTGCTTCTGGAGTCGAGGAACATGCGGGGGATCTCGCTGCCGAAGTAGATCTTACTGTTAGCTGCTATCGCTTTGTACTTTATCATCTGCAGGTATTCGGGAGTCAGCTTCATCTGAGAGACAGCAGGAAAAAGATTTTTAAAATAAAATCGAAAAGGAGGGTGACATGAATCCTGGTGCACACCACTAGCTGCTGTGGATGATAGTTTTCAGAGTTTGGTAGCCACTACATGTGGGGAAAATAAGCATTTTTACGATTCATCACGATGCTTTTTTGAAAGATTCTGCACTGATGCAAGACACTTAAGAACTGATTATTAAAAACACAATTTTCTGTGCAGCTGATATAGTTACCGAGAAGCAGAGCTATGTGATTATCAGGAGTCATGTTTGTGTTTGTGAGAGGCTGAGATAATGTCAGAGAAGGCAGATAGTAAGAAACATTTGTGGCAAGAATTCAAACTTTCTTTTCTGAACACTAACATCTGGGAACACTTTTGGTTCAAGGAGCCAGACAGTTTATTTTTTAAAAAAAACCAACCAAATAAATAAATAAATAATAAAAAAGGAGCTTGATAAGACCTTGCAAGAACATCAGACTTAAAGACTTTAGCCAGAGAAGCGATATGAGAAATTCCACCAGGAGCTAGCGTTAGCAGGAAAAACTGAACAGGCGCTCAAATCAAAGCTGTAACCCAACGCCAAAACATACAAAAAAAAAAGATAACAATTTATCGTAATGTTTATTTCTGAGGATCTGCGCTCTTACTCTGTCACAGGAAACCAAGGCTTTCGTTTTCTCCTACATGCCTTGGGGGCGGACACGGCTGTAACATTTTGACTTAGTGTTATGAAATTGATCACATGACCAGAGTCGGCGAATCTAAAGCCGGGGCTGGGACCAAGAGAGCAAAATTAACTGTGCTCTCTGGCTGAAAGGGGCATCTGCTATCTCTATCTTTCTCTCTCTCCTGTCAATCACAGTGACACTAGCCAATCACGGGCATCTGTGTATGCAGAAGAGGGCGGAGAGAGCTTTCCTCTGAGTGCGTTACGTTGCCCTGTGGTGCAGCATGAGCAGCAGGTTCAACAGATGTGGTTGCTTGGCTTCACGCTCGCCCTGGGAGGAGCCTCACTCTCCCCTGTTGGTAGCTGTCATGTGATTGGGCTGCGCTGGCTGGTGGGTGGGAATTGGCCAAGATTAAATAAGGAAGAAAAACAGGGGAAGAATAAACGTGTAGTGGGGCTCCTGAGTGGAAAGGCATTCACTCTATCGTCAGGAGATCTTAAGTTCAAACCTCGATGATGTCACGGCCAAAGAGCGTGCTTTATAGGTGGGAGGGACGGTGTTACTCTCTCCCCTGTCAATCAGAGCGAGAATTACTAATCACAGGTGTCTGTGAGTTCATGTGTGTGTCTGTTAGCAATTTTAAAACGTATTCACCTAGTCATGCCTTTTATACTTAATACTAAATCTGTTTCAGGATGTCGTTTTTTTGTTTGTTTGAGTTTTTTTAGCTGGTTTATTTGTGCAGCAAAGAAACACTCCAAACCACATTACTTGTGAAAGAACCTCTAGCAAGTCCATTCAGAAATCTTTTAAACTTTGGGTGTAAGTCAGTAAAACTTTAGTGAATGTTAGAGAGGAGGAGGTTAGAGAAAGAGAGAGAGAAATAAAATGACAGACACAGACAGAAAACTTCACACTGGTTGTAAAAGAATGAAATGTGAGACAGGAACTGAGGGGCGAAGGACAGATGTTAACTCAAAAGATGAAAGGTGAGAAGAGGAGAAATCCAGATTGATATACTGGATGGATGTTCTTTAGGGAACACATGACCGTTCTCTCACCTTATTAGCTTCAGCTGCTCTCTGAGCCGTGTAAAACTCAGCATCTGCTTTAGCTTTCTGCCGAGCGAGAAATGCGCTGTCTAGAGAGAGAGAGAGAGAGAGAGAGAGAGAGAGAGAGAGAGAATCAGGAGGATACATGTGAAAAGTTCAGCTCCAACATGTCTATAATCTGTTTCAGAAATGATTTTGGAGATGATAAACACATGTCTTTCCCACTCAGCGTGTATCATCAGCACTGTAACAGGACTGAGGACAATTAATAAATAAAGACTGTTGTTTTTCATTAGCCATTAAATAATGTTGAGAAAATTCTGGAAGGATCGAGACGGCAGCCTGCTCGGCACCGGAACGTTATGGAGGACGCCATGTAAGCTTGGACAACTAAAACCATAAGCCCCGCCCCTTTCACAGTTAGGCCCCGCCTGCTTCACCTTTCGGTCCCGCCTCCCAGCATTTGGTGATGCATTCAGGATTGTTAATGAAAATTAAATTTGCAAAAAAACAACAGAAAACTTTTTCAGAAATGGAAATAATAAAAATTTTAAAAAACACAGTAAATTATCATAAAAAGTCATAAATGATACAATGATAATACACTAACATTAAGTTCTCAATTAAAACTCGATTAAATTTAAATTAATAAAGAAAGTAGATTGATTGATATAATTTCCGTTCATTCCTCTCTAAATCTCAGGCACAAAACAGTTCCACAAAATATATCCCTAGAACTGAAATTACTAAAAAGTGAAACTAAAATATGTAAAAAAAAATTTACGTTTATATCCCATAAGATTACGGGGTGAAAAATTATACCTCTATTATCCAAATTTTATTCAGTAAATGGTGTTATAAAAAGCGTTGCAACCTGCAACAAGACGTCAATCCACAACAAAATAACGTACAATAGAGACAGTACAGTGACTTACAAACTCCAAACATCGTCCCTTAGGCCACGCCCCCTGCCTGGGTCACACCAAACTATACGCTGAGGACGAACGAAAGATTGCGATGACTGTTTTTAGCTCTGTAACGTCTTTTTGTTGTGCCGTTTGTCTTATTATCACACCGATACTATAATCACACCGATACTATAATCATCATATCGTCCAGCCTTACTACTAACTACTGAAAGAGTAATATATGAGACACGGTGTTGGGAGTATGATGTCATTACAGTGCATGTTTTGGGGGCGGAGCTTGGCGTACCCTCTGAGCGAGGCACACATTGGGCATGAGTGCATCCTCGGCCCAGACGCGTCATCGTGCCAGATGCTGAGGTGGGAGAAAATTGTGGGAAAGGAATTTGGATGGCAGCGACGAAACCCAACTGAGCAGTTCTTTCTTTTTGCCCTGTTTTTTTTTTCCTGAACGGCCAAATTACCCGGAACTCACACATGAGCATGACGGCCAAAGTCAAAAATTTAGACGCTCAGTCAAAGTGCAAAACAAAAGCAGACAAATGAACACAATTCTCGTAAGCGTCAATAGACTTTGGTTTATTAATATCCCCAAGGCATGTGCGTGTTTATTTATATACGGGAGCGCAAAATATTTGCTTTTCCCAAAATTCGCTATTTTCATTAAGTCTGGGAAACAGTGGGGAAAAATATTATGGTATGTTTTTGCTTTTTTTGGAAAGTCACACTGCTTTGTGCTCGGAACGACTTTGTAACACAGGAACAATGCATGACTGCGTCTACGTATAAACATTCACGATAAAAATAATGATTTTACAACGTAAACGACTTCGCTGAGGAGCGACAAGTTTACTGGACGGACATAATCGCATTATAACACGAAATAATGCGCTATAAATAAAAATAAAACCCGGAATATGAGGTTCTAATAACTTGTTAAGCTTGGCATTGCTTCCTAATGATGCTTCGTAAGTGTGTTATAAATGTAAAAGGTAAATCTCCTTTAGTACAGGAATATCCAAATCCTTCATCAAGCATTTCATATAAACTCCTTTTATACCACATTACTGTGAATTCTCCATCCTGATTGGTCAGGAGGTGTTGACTAACTGACTCAGTATTAATGCAAGAGTTCTGATATGTTACCGTTTCTATAGTAACAGCTCATTCACAGGGACTCGTACGATAAAAAACTGATTAAAGAAAAAAGTGTAATCATTGATATGGTGATGTTTTCTGTAGTTTAGTTAACATTTATGGAAGGAGTCTCCAGTGTCAGAGGTAAAGCTGTAACTAAGTTTTCTGAAATCTTCAGGACAGAGGAGTTTACGCTCCTTTGCGGTTTCTCGATAACATGACAAACAGCGTTTATTTTGGTCTTCTTAACTTCAAGTGAGAAATGAAATGAGAGGCTGGTGAGGGAACGAGGGTTTATAGCTTACATGTAACTATAAATGGATAAAAAAGTATGATATGCTGCTCATTAATGAATTAAAATTGTAATTGTTGGTAAACTGCTGTGGTGTAAGAAGAATAAAACACTTCAGGATGTGCTGTTACGGGAAAATAATCAACTTCGTCATGGTAACAGTGATGCTGCTTCATCACACCAGCCTGTTGTTGATTATTTTACTACAACAGCACCACACAGAGGGGTTTATTCTTTACATGAGTACAGCCTGCAGAAGTGATTCGTTACATACCCTCAATTTCTGATATCTTTTTCTCCGTCTCCTTCTCCATCACTTTCTGTTCAAATTTGATCTCGGACACTTGAGCAATCTTCTCTGCCTCTAAATACACACACACACACACACACACACACACACATATATACACACACACTAGACATAAACAAGTAATAACAAAACCACTCTCTGAGTGACAGCGCTGCTCACCAATCACAGCTCGTTTCCTCTCAGTCTCCGCCTCCTTCTCCACCACCTTCTGAGTCTGCGCGGCAATCAGCAGCTTGGTTCGCTCCGTTTCCCTGACACACACACACACACACCCACACACACCCCCACACACACTAAGTATTAACACATGTGCTAGTAAATCCCCAAAGACAATGACTAAGCACATAAATAATACACAGACACACTCCTGGGTCAGAGTGTACACACATTCTCTGAGCACAAATCCTTTACAACATATGGACACTTTAAGGTTTCTCTCTCTCTCTCTCTCACACACACACACACACACAAAATAAATGAGTCCATAGTTGTGTTTATTTGGGGGTTAAATAAATACAATACAGTACAATACACCCCCATTCCCTGCTCCACAGTGGTACAGTCCGATTTGCCTTAAATTCAATTCGCTGATATGCAAGAAATAAAACACTGTGTCATGCTGTAACAGGAAAATAATCAACGACTGAGTGGCGCAATGAAACAGAGTTACCTGTTACCTCTCTGAAGTTGATTATTTTCCGATAACAGCATGCCCTGAAGTGACACCCTTTTATTCCTCTTATACCACAACAGTTTACCAACGATTACAATTTTGATTTATTACATAATGACATTGTACTATTTATCCGTTTATAGTTACATTTAACATTATGGAACGTCTCTGAAACAAGTTAGTTCTTGTTCTCACTTGCATTATAGCAGCTATAAAGAGTTGTTCCCTCTCTTGAAGTTAATAAGACAAAACAAAGTGCCGCTTGTCCAAATCCCTGTGAATGAGCTGTTGCTATAGAAACGATAACATATTAAAATGTCACTTTCTGACCAATCAGAATCCAGAACTGGCATTAACAACATCATGCTTGCTGGATCTCACAAGAAGCTTACATGAGCTCATAGTTTCTGCGGATGGCCTCGGGGATGTTGGGTTTAGTAACACGAACAGCCTGTGAGACGCAGAGAGAGAGAGAAAGAGAGAGAAAGAGAGAGAGAGAAGAGGAGAAATATACAAAAGAGAGGATAATGACTTATTAATCAGAATCAGTACTTTGAGCTCTAAACAAACAAAAGAAAAGTGAGTGCATGAAAGAGCATAAGACAGAACACATGGAGGTTCAAATGTAAAATGTCTTCCTGTGACTGAGTTCATTCTTCTTCAAGTGGGAAAAAAAGACCCAAAAAAAAAAAAAAAAAAAAACCTCCTGCTGCCAGATTACACATCCATCTTCCGTCTGGTACAGCAGCCCCCATTTACTGGAAGATGATGAGGAACAGAGAAAGAAGGAGTTCTGGGGGCAGCTTATAAAACTGTTATAAAAGTGGCTTTTATACTTTCCTTTTCGCTCAGAGCCTCATTCTGCTGCAGGAAGCGAACATTAAAACCCCACGCACAGTTACAGATCGTGCATGATGTTTAATACCAGCGTGTTGTGCTGTTATAGTAAATTAATCAACGACAGGGTGGGTTCCTGATGAAGAGAAGTTACTGTTACCACTCTGAAGGGTTTCATTCCTCTTATACCACAGCAAAAAAACGTACGATTTCTTATTCATTAAAGAAACGACACATCATACTTTTTATGTTTGTAGTTACATTTAGTGTTGTGGAAAACAAGTTCCTGTTCCCTCAGTAGCTCCCACACCAGCCTCTCTTTTTCCTCAACACAAAATAATAATAATAATAATAATAATAATAATAATAATAATAATAATAATGCAGTGTTTCATGTTACTGAGAAACCGCAAAAAAGCGTACGCTCATTATTACGGCTCCCTAATGCATTATTTCAAGACATCTCATTATTACAACTTTGTAACTCGGTATTATGATTATGTTACTCGCCATTACGACTTGCTAACTCGCCATTATTATTTCAAGATCTCTCATTATTGTGACTTAGTAACTTATTATTACATCTTCATAACTCGCTATTATGACTTTGTAACTCATTATTATGACTTACTAACTTATTATTTCAAAATAAGTCTTTATTACGACTTACTTATTACACCTCACAAGCCTCTCTTTTTTTCTCGACAAAAAAAAAAAAATTTCAGCTTGTCAAGAAATCGCAAGATGTCAGAAAACGGTTATAAAGCGCTGGCACTGGAGACTCCTTCCATAAATGTTAAATGTTGGAAACTTATTTAAGTCCCTGTGAATGAGCTGTTACTATAGAAGCAATAACGTATTAGAACGAGCGCATAAATATAAAATACGTATTAGAATGAGCGTATTAATATAATATAAATAAACGTATTAACGAGCGCATTTATAATTAATATAAAGTAGCTGCACTACTGTCAAAGCTGTGGGTATGTAGCACTGTTTAACTGCTATCAGCTGCTGGGTTTAGAGCACACACACACACACACACACACACTCTTCACTGCTTACTAATCTACAGCCATTTACACACATCAATCACCTGCTCTTTCAGTACTGATCCTGTATAAACAGCAGTATTGATGTGTCATGAGTCACTTATTAAACATCAGGATGAAAGCCTTTAAGCCTTTAAGCCGTGTGCAGACACGCAGGCCAAGTCGGATTTCTAGGCATTACTAATGTTAAAGACTTCACATGAAATCTTGCCGTAAATGTACGACCTGCACTGACACCCGACACGACACACACGTCAAAGTAATTATCATTTATGTAAAACCTCAGCGATTCACTCCGTGTACACACGCCTACATCGTTACTCTAACCAACAGTCTCAACTTTCGAGCAAGTACGACTGCATTCCGAACAAATTAGATTGATCAAGTGGATTGTGGAGACCTGGGGCTATTTACATTTCTTAAAATAAATAATTAAATAAAAAAATTCCAGTGTCATGTTCCCGAGAAACCACAAAACACGCAAACTCATTATTACAGCTTACTAATGCGTTATTTCAAGATAACTCATTATCACAACTTTGTAACTCGTTATCATTATTATGTTATCACAACTCGCTAAAAAAACAAAAAAATTACAGCAACAGGAAGTGGAGTGGCCGTGAGTGATGTGTAGTGGGCGGAGCAAGCTACTCGAAAAAGGTTGAGTGCAGTTCAACTTTATGCAAAGGAGTGAAACAAAGTGATGTGGCTCCGACCAACAGGAATGAGGGACAGCGGCATGAACTCATTATTATCACTCACTAATTCGTTATTTCAAGATCTCATTATTGCGACTTAGGAACTCGTTAGTGCGACTTAGGAACTCGTTAGTGCGACTTAGTAATTTATTAAAAAATTTTTGAAGCCATTACTTCAAGATAACACATTATTACGACTAACCCGTCATCACGAATTGCTATTATAACTTACTAATTCGTTAATGCGACTTAATTTATTATCGTGACTTACTAATTCGTTATCACGACTTAGTAAGTCGTTATCGAGAACTCAGTAATTCGTAATCAAGAACTTTGTAATTCGTTATTATGACTTAGTAGCTCATTATGACTTAGTAACCCATTATTATGACTTACTAATCCATTATTACAACTTACTAACTCGTTATTGTCACTTAGTAACATTATTGCGATGTCATAACTCGTTATAGCAACTTAGTAACACGTTATGACTCGGTGACTCGTTATTATCACTTAGTAACTTGTAATTATGACTTACTAACTCATTACTTCAAGATAACTCATTACTAACTCCTAATTACAACTTAACTTATTATAACAATGTATTAAGTCATTACTACGATGTATTAAATCATTATTAACTTGTAATTACGATCGCTGTAGAATTTTTATTTTCAGAGACGATTTGTTTGATTTGTGGTCAAAACTGGCAAAAATAAAAAAATCCAATTTGTAGCAGAAAGGTATCTAATTTGATGTCAAATTGGTGGTTTTGACGATGTTTTGTCACTAGCCATGACAGATGTATAGATGCACCACCAGTAAAACCATGGCAACCATTACCAAGACAAAAATATGAGCACAGCCACTAGCAACCAGCTACTTGAGCACAACTTGCAGCAGCTACTCAACATGTAAAAAGGACCTAAATCCATTTTTTTTCCTTCACGGTGATGCTGGGGGACAAGAAATTGAAGATTTTCAAAAAAATTTTAAAAAATGGCCAACAGATCTGCATCACATTATGAGCAGATTCAAAAATATTACAAATTCTGAGAGGCACGTGTCAGTTTGACCAGCTAAAGATCTGGATTTCGTTTGTTTTTCAGTGTGTGATGCTTCTTAAAATCAGAAATTTACAAAAAAAATAATAATAAAACAGAGGAGGGGAGAGGGGAGCAAGGGCCTGGATCATTATTACTGTAACATCTTTCTTAATTTTGTGATTTTGAACATCGTCCTTATGCAAAACGAAACATAATCCATGGAGGAAATCTCTATGTTAGCTAACTTTCGCTGTCCCAAAGGGGTTAATTTTTATATTTATATACAATTCCAAATCTAAATCCAACAAAAACACAGACAATAATAAACAGATGAAGCAAGTCTGGCCGAGCGTCTGGTTTGGAGAGATCGCTTCCCTGAGACTTTTGGACTGAAAGCTGTGAGAAAGTGTACAGAACAGCATGTGTATGTTCTGTGTTGGATTAAAAACTCTAAAAAAAAAAATTTCTAGTTACCAAACAGCAACCAAGTTTAGTTCTGGGTGTGTTTGTCTAGAATCACAGGAGACATCAGAGCTTGATCAGAACATTGAGGAGGGACATTTCCTGAAACCACTCCTAATGTTTCAATGACAAGGCAAACACTTAAACCCACAAGAAGCTCTAATTAAAACTGCAAGAGCCAAACAGCACCAGCTTTGAACATCGGAATACTTTCGTTTTGACTAAGAGCTGACTCAGACGTTTTGGCATTCGGCTCCGGAGCGGATCTGAAACACTACAGTCATGTCTTTGTTCTCAGGAAGAAAATAACATGTAATGATTAATTCTTAACTAAACTGCAGTTGTAGTCAGCTAGCTTACTCAAGCTATAATGTCATCTGCAAATCTGGATAACAGAAAGTCCTGAGGTCAGAAAGGGAGAAACCACAGTGGAGGGAACGGACTGATAGCAACAGAATAAAATGGTACAGAATAGAGGATTATGACAATATAATGTGAAAAGTAAATGTAGAATATAATGAGTGCAACAGAATAAAATAATGGAATAGAATAAGAGCTTTGTGATATTATCATGTGAAGATAGAACTGAATAGAATAGAGGTCTGTGTCAATGTAATGAAGACATTAAAAGAATTATACTGAATTAGTAGAAGAGAATAGAATAATATAGAATAAAATAGAACAGATTCACAGCAAAATAATGTGAAAAGACAGAATAGAATAAAGATTTATGACAACATAACGTTAAAGAACAGAATAGAATAGAATAATGGTTTATGACAATATAATGTGAAAAGACAGAATGAAAAAGAGATTAGAGATCAAATAGAATAGAATAGAAGAGGTTTATGATAATATAATGTGAAAACTACAGTGTAGAATATAATGAGTGCATCAAAATAATGAAATAGAATAAGAGGTTGATGATAATATCATGTGAAGATAGAATTGAATAGAATAGAGGTCAGTGTCAATGTAATGTAGAACTTAAAAGAATTATACTGAATTAGTAGAAGAGTATAGAATATAGAATAAAATACAATAAAGCTTTATAGCAAAATAATGTGAAAAGACAGAATGGAAAAGAGATAAAATAAATAAAAATAAAATAGAATAGAATAGAAAAGAACAGGTTTATGACTGCTGTGAAGATAGAACTGAATAGAATAGAGGTCTGTGTCAATGTAATGTAGAACGTAAAAGAATTATATATGAATAAAATAGAACAGATTCATAGCAAAATAATGTGAAAAGACAGAACAGAATAAAGATTTATGACAATATAAAGCGAAAAGATAAAATAGAAAAGAGAAGAATAAAATAGAACAGAAGAGGTTTGACAACATAAAGTGAATAGACAGAATGGAAAAGAGAATAAAAGATAAAGGAGAATAGAGATAAAATAGAATAGAACAGAAGAGAATAGAGGTTTATGACAATATAAAATGAAAAGATAGAACAATAAAATAAAGTGGTACAGAATAGAGGATTATAACAATATAATGTGAAAATTAAGTGTAGAATATAATGAGTGGAAAAAAATAAAATAAAATAATGAAATAGAATAAGAGGTTTATGATAATATCATGTGAAGATAGAATTGAATAGAATAGAGGTCTGTGTCAATGTAATATAGAACTTAAAAGAATTATACTGAATTAGTAGAAGAGAATAAAATAATATAGATTAAAATAGAACAGATTCATAGCAAAATAATGTGAAAAGACAGAATAGAATAGAATTAAGGTTTATGACAATATAATGTGGAAAGTACAGTGTAGAATAGAATAGAATTGAGGTTTGACGCTATAAAGTGAAGACAGAACAGAGTAGAGGTTTATGACAATATACAGTGAAAAAACAGAACAGAGTAGAATAGAATGGTATAGAATAGAAGATTATAACAATATAATGTGAAAATGAAGTGTAGAATATAATGAGTTCAACAGAACAGAATAAAATAAAATAATGAAATAGAATAAGAGCTTTATGACTATCATGTGACGATAGAACTGAATAGAACTGAATAGAATAGAGACAGAATAGAATAAAGATTTATGACAATATAACGTTAAAGAACAGAATAGAATAGAATAATGGTTTATGACAATATAAAGCGAAAAAACAGAATGAAAAAGAGAATAAAAGATAAGAGATTAGAGATAAAATAGAATAGAATAGAAGAGGTTTATGACAATATAAATTGAAGAGAGAAAAAAAACAGAATAGAGATTTATTATAACAGAATGTATAGAATAGAATATAAAGTAAAAAGACAGAATGGAAAAGCGAAGAACAGAATAAAATAGAATAGAATAGAATAGAATAGGAGGATTATGATAATATAATGTGAGAAGTAAGTGTAGAATATAATGAGTGGAACAGAATAAAATAAAATAATGAAATAGAATAAGAGCTTTGTGACAATATCATGTGAAGATAGAATTGAATAGAACAGAAGTCTGTGTCAAAGTAATGAAGACATTAAAAGAATTACACTGAATTAATAGAATAAAATAGAATAGCAAAAGATTAATAGCAAAATAATGTGAAAAGACAATAGAATAAAAGAGGTTTATGACAATGCAGCATTAAAGGACAATAGAATAAAGGTTTATGACAATATAATGTGAAAAGACAGAATGGAAAAGAAATCAAATAAATAAAAATAGAATAGAATAGAATAGAAAAGAATAGAGATTTATGACTGTTGTGAAGATAGAATTGAATAGAACAGAAGTCTGTGTCAAAGTAATGTAGAACTTAAAAGAATTATACTGAATTAGTAGAAGAGAATAGAATAATATAGAATAAAATAGAACAGATTCATAGCAAAATAATGTGAAAACACAGAACAGAATAAAGATTTATGACAATATAACGTTAAAGAACAGAACAGAATAGAATAATGGTTTATGACAATATAATGTGAAAAAACAACGAAACAGAATAAAAGATAAAAGAGAATAGAAATAAAATAGAATAGAAGAGAATAGAAGTTTGACAATATAAATTGAAGAGAGAAAAGAACAGAATAGAGATTTATTATAATAGAATATGTAGAATAGAATAGAGATTTATGATAAAGAGAAAAGTCAATAGAATAGAAAAAGTTTATGACAATATAATGTGAAAAGACAGAATGGGAAAGAGAAGAATAGAATAGAAGAGAATAGAGGTTTACGATAATATAAAGTGAAAAGACAGAATAGAATAGAATAGAATAGAGGATTATGACAATATAATGTGAAAAGTAAGTGTAGAATATAATGAGTGCAACAAAATAAAATAAAATAAAATAATGGAATAGAATAAGAGCTTTATGACTATCATGTGAAGATGTAATGTAGAACTTAAAAGAATTATACTGAATTAGTAGAAAAGAATAGAATATAAAATAGAATAGAGATTTATAGCAAAATAATGTGAAAACACAGAATAGAATAAAGATTTATGACAATATAACATGAAGAGAGAATAGAAGAGGTTTCTGAAAATATAATGTGAAAAGAAAGAATGGAAAAGAGAAAAATAACAGAATAGAATTGAATAGAAAAAATAGAAGAGAATAGAAGTTTATGACAAAGTGAAAAGCCAGAACAGAATAGAATTGAGGTTTGACAGTATAATGTGAAGACAATAGAATAGAGGATTATGGCAATATCATATGAAAAGAGAATCGAATAGAATAGAATGGAATAGAGATTTATGACAGTATAATGTGAAGAGAGAAAAGAACAGAAGAGAATAGATGTTTATATAGAACAGAATATAATAGAGATTTATATGAATGTAATAGAATCAAATAGAATATAGTTTTATGTCAATATAATGTGAAAATAACAGTGTCAAATAGAGTGAGTGCAACAAAATAGAACAAAATAAAATAATAGAATAAAAGATTTATGACAATATCATATGAACATAGAATAGAGGTCTGTGTCCATATAATGAGAGAATACAGAATACAATAAAATTGAATAGAATAAAGGTTTATACGGATAGAATAGAACCTAATAGAATATAGTTTTTGACAGTATATGTTAATATAAGATGTGAAAAGAATAGAGCAGAATAGAATAATATAGAATAAAATAATCGAATAGAGATTTATGACAATATAATGTTAAAAGTATAGAATAGAATTGAATAGTTTTCTAAACGCACCTGAATGATGAGACCGGGAGCCATGTGGGTCAGATCCTCCTGCAGGGTGAGCTTCAGATTCTCATCAATCTGATCTGTAACACACACACACACACACTATATAGTATGACAATAAATCTGTAATTATATAACAATAAAATAAATATCACACGATTACATAAACGACATATAGTCGTAAGTCTAAAATGTAAATTTATAATAAAAATCTATAAGGTTGCAGGTGGACGAGTTGGGTGTCGTGGACGAGGTGGTTGTCGTGGATGAGGTGGTTGTCGTGGATGAGGGGGACGAGGGGGATGTCGTGGATGAGGGGGATGTCATGGACGAGGTGGATGAGGTGGATGTCGTGG
>CM040477.1:18284941-18305550 GCA_022758105.1 Pangasianodon gigas
ACACTCACACACATTTACTCACACACATATACGCACACTCTCACACACACACGCATTTTCACTCACACACGCACACACGCTCACACACACATTTACTCACACACACACTCACACAAACACACACACATATACACGCACACACACATTTACACTCACACACACACACCAAACTGTATACAAACGTAAATGCACTGCTTACTAATTAATTAGACATAATTAGTTAATAAATAAAAATAAATAAATAATCTCTGTCTGTCTGTCTGTCTGTCGGTCTCTCTCTATCTCTCTCTCTCTCTCTCTCTCTCTCTGTCTCTCTCTCTCTCTCTTTCCCTCTCTTTCTTTTTCTCTGTCATTCTTTTGCTTTTTGTCTTTTCTCTCTGTGCAGCTTTTGCTTTCTCTTTCTTTCTCTGCCCTTTTTCTATCATTGATTCACTTTTGCGTTCTCTCTCTGTCTCTTTATCTCTTTTCCTTCCTCTATCTATATCTGTTTCTCTATCTCTCTTTTTTCTCTCTCTGTCATCTCCTTCCCTCTCTCTCTCTCTCTCTCTGCATGTATGTAAATTTTTTTACTTTCATTCATTCTATCTTCTGTCTCTCTGTAATTTTTACTTTCTCTCTTTATGTTTTTTGTCTTTTTTCTTTTTCTGTGTTTTTTCTTTCGCTCTTTCTATGTCTGTCTCCGTCTCTCTGTCATTCTGTTGTTTTTTGTCTTTCTTTTACTTTTCTTCTCTCCTTCTGTGACTTTTCTCTCTGTGTATCAATCTCTCTCTCTTTCTCTCTCTTTCTATCTTTATGTCTCTCTGTCCTTTTTCTCTCTCCATCTCACTCACTCTGTATCTCTCTGCCTCTCTCTGTCTAATTTCTACTTTCTTTCATTCTTTTTTCTTTCTTCTCTCTCTCTCTCTGTAAATTTTACTTTCTATTTCTCTGCCATATTTCTTTAGCTGTCTTCTTACCTTAGCCTTTCTTTCTTTCTTTCTTTCTTTCTTTCTTTCTGTCTTTCTATCCATCTGTCTTTTACCTTTTCTCTCCCTTTGTGACTTTTTCTGAATAATTTTTACTCTCTCTTGTTCTGTCTTGTCTTTTCTGCCTTTTTCCTATCCTCTCTCTCTCTCTTTCTCTCTCTCTCTTTCTCTCTCTCTTTCTCTCTCTCAGTTTCTTTCTCTCTTTCATTCTTTTTGTCTTTCTATCTATTTGTCTCTTGCCATTTCTCTCCCTGTGACTTTTATTCTCAATGTATAATTTTTACTCTCTCTTGTTCTGTCTTGCCTTTTCTGCCTTTTTCCCCTCTCCCTCTCCCTCTCTCTCTCTCTCTCTCCCTCTCTCTCTCTCTCTCTCTCTCAGTTTAGGCCGTGCTCTGTTTTTTTTCTCCCCCTCCTTCCCGTAACCTCTGCGTGGCCTCCGAGCAGCTCTGCCATAAATCAGTGCTAAGATCATGTCTGCCAGTTAGACTAAACAGGAGCATTTGTGAGGATTTGCTCGCGCTCATTAATCATCCTGACAGTTTGAAAAACACATTTCTCCTTTAATGACTGTATTTGGATAATCAGGCCTCGTTCCCCTCCCTCTCTCCCTCTCTCCCTCTCTCTCACTCCCTCCTTCCTTCTCTCCCTCCTTCTTCTTTTCCCTCTCTGCAGCAGTTTTCAGTGACAGCTGGCTTTGGTTTATGGCCGAGTCGGAGGCGGTGAGGAGGAGAGAGAGAGCTCAGCACCACCTCTTAAAAAATGTGAGTTTCGACTCGCCTGGAAAGATCACATGACCGGAGAACGTTCCCTGATGTTCTATGTTCTCTGTTCTCATATGACTTGTCTCGTGTCACTTTCGTAGAGATACAGCGCAGGGTCACGGAAGGAGACGGAAGGACAATCGGGTGAACAGAGGCGGGTGGTTTTTTTTTTTTTTTTTTGGGTTACAGGAAATATGGCTGGGCGATGACAGGAGCACTTTCATCTCCGTCCCTTTCATTAGAGGAGACGTGACAGATTTCTGCACCCCGTCTCACACCGGTGTGTGTTCTGACATCGACGTTCGACCTGACGTAGGGGTCGCGGTTTATCCCCACACTCTTCCGAGGGCTGATACAGATGATGACTACTGAAATCACTTTTTAAAAAGAAAAAAGTTACAATTTAAAAAATAATTCTAGCTGTGGAATGATATATATATATATATGGTATATACAGTATATACAGCGTACATTATTATATATGAAAAACAATTAATGTTAATAGACAATGATGTCTATGGCGAAAGATTTTAAAACAGTGACTTTTTAGAGAAATTAAAAATTGGCGGAAAAAATTTTCAACTTGTATACTCTATATGTAACTCTCTCTCTCTCTCTCTATATATATATATTACTATATAGTTTATACATTCACATCACATCACATTTTTATTCACATTTTACACTCCATGTTGTGCTGTTAGAGGAAAATAATCAACGATGAGACGATGTGATGGAGCAGAGTTATTTGTGTTTTATTCCTCTTACGCCACAGCAATTCCCCAACGATTATCTTTTTATTTATTAAAGAACGAAACATGATACTTTTTATCCATTTATAGTTACATTTAGTGTTGTGAAATGTCCATGAGACATGTTCCCTCACCAGCCTCTCTGTTTCCTCTGTTTCTCTCGAAACAAAACCGCAAAGCAGCGTAAACTCCTCTGTCCTGAAGATGTCGGAAAAGCTACAGCTTTACCTCTGACTGTTACAAAGCGCTGACACTGGAGACTCCTTCCATACATATGTTAAATAAACATATTTCTTCCTTACAGAAAACTTCACCATATCATCCATTACACACGTTTTTTAAGTCCCTGTGAATGAGCTGTTACTATAGAAACGATAACGTATTACGTAGAACGCACACATTAATGTAAACCTGCGCTACTGCCAGAAAATGAATCAACACCTTCTGACCAATCAGAATCCGGGATTTTGTGTAATATTGTGTAACTGATGATCAGCATCAGCATGTCTGGCAGATGTACGGTGAAGTTTCTCTCCTGTTCCAGGTTTAGTTTGTGTAATGTTTTGTCAGTGTCGTGTACAGATAGGGTTCTAGCCCTCGTTTCGTTCCTGTCAGCAGGTACGCCGGCCCGAAGCGCTCGGCTCTGCGCCGTCTCAGCGTTGGATCGGTCAGCTTTTCAGTCTTGACACATTGTTGAGTCATTACGGAACAGTGTGTCATGCTGGCTGTCGCGAGTTTACGCCAGCTGTCATAAAGCTGATGCTAATCCAAACTGTGTGTGACAGGAGGTTTAAAAAACTGCTCGCACTGTTGTGCCAAGTTTCTGACGAACCGCCTCGGGAAAGTTAAACAGCCACAAATCTGACTCTGTGACTAACACTGACACCTACACTGAAGCGCAAGTGTGTGTGTGTGTGTGTGTGTGTGTGTGGAGTTTCTCACAGAGGAGATATGACACATTTAACCCTCCAGCATCCTCCAACAGAATATTCTAGATCTGCGACCTGTTTTCTTTACATATCCTAATGGATAAGGAATAAACCACTCCATGTCGTGCTGTTATAGGAAAATAATCAACACCACCATGGTGTGATGAAGAGGAGTTACTGTTACCACCCTGAAGGTCATTATTTTCCTATAACAGCACATCCTGAGGTGTTTTTTTTCCTCTTATGGCACAACAATTCTCTAGCGATTACAGTTTTATACTTATTAAAAACAACATCATGCTTTTTATCCATTAATTGTTGCATTTAATGCTGTGGAATTTCTGCGAAACAAGTTAGTTCCTGTTCTCGCTTAACGTTATAGCAGCTATAAACAGTCGTTCCCTCACCAGCCTCTCCTCACTTGAAATTAATAAGATTAAAAAAACGAGAAACCGTAAAGAAGCGTACGCTCCTCTGTCCTGACTGTTACAAAGCGCTGGCACTGGAGACTCCTTCCATGCATGTAACATAAACGTCTCCTTACAGAAAATTTTCATATCAGTGATGTTTTTAATTCATTTATTTGACGCGTCCACCGTACAGTACAAGTCCTCATGTTTGAGCTGTTACTATAGAAACGATAACGTATCAGAACGAGTGCATTAATATAAACCTGCGCTACTGTACTGTTACTCTGCAATGGTGAAAATGAATCTACACCTTCTGACCAATCAGAATCCAGGATTCAGAAGAGGTAATCCTGACATTATTACTGTGAACGTAAGAAAAATGACATAAAGCTTTTTATCCGCTTTGTAGAAATTTCATTCAGACATTTTTTAAGTGCAAATGTAAACATTCCCATTAAAGTTAATAAATGGAAACTTCACTTTTACTTTTTCTTTTATGAACTTTCTCTCAGCCCCAGTTTGAATAAGGGCATTAGGAAAACTAAACGTCAAGCTATATTTATTTCTCTTTCAAGTCGTTGAGTATTTCAGCAATAAAAAAATATATATATACTTCACTATGGACTAATGTGGAAAAAGTTATAAATAACTTCCTTTGGTCGCGTTGAGGCTAACACACCTACAGCGAAGTCGTTCAGAGGCATGCAGATCGGGAAATATCCCCCTGACCCCCTCCTTCACCCCCAACCCCCCAGATGAGCGTCATGCGTGCTGTCATTTGGAGCACGGCTCTGGCGCGACTCGATTCCCGACGTTCCCGTGCCAAGGCACGTTTTTCCACGAGAGCCGAGTTCCCCCGGAGCGTTCCTAAATGGAGTCCAGCTGGTGGTGCGGCGTGCGGAGTATTAGCGGTGCGCCATCGTTACTGCGCCTTCATCACGCTCTGCTGCTGTTCCATTCGCAGGCCTGCGATGATAAATGGCGTGGACGTGAAACCGTGACGCGCCAATCGGGGGCTGTTGTTGTTGTATTTTATGGCTTGCGTTCTTGGGTTTTTCTTTTATAAAAGGCTGGTCTTGTTGGAGAGTGGACAGGAAGCAGAGTTTTGGGTTTTGGTTTTTTTTTTGGATGAAAAGATGTTGCTTCAGGATCTGGCGTGTTTTGAGGCATAATGGGTTTCATTGAATGTTCATCAAGGTGCTAGTCAATCAGGACAACGGAGAGACAGAAAGATGGAGCCGGTGTGTGGAGAGACAAAGAGCCAGACGGAGAGAGAGAGAGAGAGAGAGAGAGAGAGAGAGAGGAAGGAAAAAATGGAGGAAAGGAAGATAGAGTGCGTCTCACTCTGCTTCTCGCTCTGGCTAATTGGAGAGCAACTCCACACGCTGTCATCATTAATCACCGGCGCTGTCGGCTGCCTGCCCAGGACACTGCTGAGGCCGAATAAAGCTCACACACACACACACACACACACACATACACACACACTCTCTCTCTCTCTCGTTGCTGACTGAGCAACGGGGGACATCAGTAACCTCACATCCTCCACCTCCATTCCAAACCCCATGAGGCTGAATCCTCAGAGAAGAGAGAGATCAATCAAACAGGTGTAGTCCTGCTGAGGAGAAACTTGTCAGGGACTGGAATTGTCCTCACACACACACACACACACAGGGGAAAGAAACAGAGCGTCGACTTGCATATTGACTCAGCTGAAGCCATAAAGAGGAAAGAGAAAGAAACAGAGAGAGAGAGAGAGAGAGAGAGAGAGAGAGAGAGAGAGGAAGACAAATGGGACGGCGAGATGGATGAGGCTCGTGATGAACGAGCGAGAATGAGATGAATCGGTCAAGATGGAGTGCCTTCCCCTCTGTTTCACCTCTCCTCTCCTCTCTTCTCCTCTCCTTCTTTTCTTCTCTTCTCTTCTCTTCTCAGCCTTTAAAGATCCAAAGTCATGTGACTAAAGTTTGGAATGAGACACGTCCAACGCCGGCGTCTCCGCCAGTTAGGGCTAGGCGATAGAACAATATGAAATCGATATCATGATCATTTGTATTGTGATACTGAGCATATCGTGTGTAAAATCTATTTTTAAACAATACTATCTATTTTATTGTGCCGAATGGTTCGATTTATTTTTCCATTTAGTTCATTTTTTAAAGTAATTTTTCACACACTTTGAAACTCACACTAACACATCAATACCTGATTAAACTGAATATTAAAACTGGTCAAATTTTTATTCTTATGTTACCAATTATTCCAATCTTTCCTTCAGTTTAAATATTTTTATTGTCATATTTTTGAAAAACAAAAATCATTAGACTACTAATACATTTAACTGGATATTAAAATATTTTTAATTGATTGATTGTTCCATTCTTTCCTTTTGTTTGATTAGTTTATTTGTACTGTTTTTTTAAATAACAAAAATCACTAACAATGATTATAAGAAATTTTTGCATACTTTAAAAACCTCAATATCAGATTATAATTGTTTACAGATTAAATTCGATTTTAATTTTGGCCAATTGTTCCATTCATTCCTTGACAAAAAACAAAATCATAAAAATTTAGTATAATAATTTTCCCAGGCTTTTGTACTAACACATCCGTAGCTGATATTAAAATCAACTTTTATTTACCCAATTACATTTGACCCCAATCCTGTTCATTTTTAAATTAAAAAAAAAATTATCTTATAGTTTTCGTATGCTTTTGTACTCACAGTAACAGATTCATAGCTTGATGTTTTTGTTAGCCTGATCTGATGTTAAAATCAATTTAGCTTTTGCTATTTGCTCAAATTTTACCCCGTTTCTGTGTGATTAATAAATTTTTAGTAGGATCTTAAAATAAAAAATGCTTTCAGGTGCTCTGTATACTCAGTAAAATCTGATGTTAAAATCTTTTTTTCATTTTCTCTTCCTGATTCTGTTTATTTATTTATTGGTAAATCTTAGAATTTAAAACATCACACAATTTTTTGTACTATTTTTGAAATATTTTTAATTAAAATAAAAATCACACACATTTTTGTGCTCCCAGTAACAGACTCGTAGCTGATTGGATATTAAAATCTATTTGTTATTTTCACAGTTGTGGTTTTTACTGCCTTTTTAGAAATCCGAGTGCTACTTTGCTGGCACTTTGCTAGCAAACCTGAACAGAAATAAATATCGTTGTGCATGTTGTGCATCATGAAAACAAGTATTACGATGTTATATTTGTTCCATATCGCCATCCATTCCACCAATTACGCTGCACTATTGCAAACGTCCAGTTAAAATTGCTGTAGTTGCTCTCTACCTCCACTAGGGGCAGCAGAGACCAAGATGATGTCAGATCTTTTGCATGGGCAGAGCACTAAATAAACTTCCTGTCTTAGTCACAATGAGAATTCAGAGGAAATTATATAAAACTATTTTAGCAATGGTTACAGTGTTATTGCTAGCCATGATGGCTATTAGTAAACTTTTTTTTTTTTTTTATCTAGCACTGTTTTCATTTGTCCTTCTTTAGGAACAATGTAGAACTCCTTAGAGAAGCCAAAGAAGAACTATCCAAAGAAGCCATGAGGTACGGGAGGGCGATACGACAAAAAAAAAAAAAAAATCATATCACGATACTTGAAAATATTCATGATATGTATCACGATATATCATGTGTACTAGTTTTTTTAAATGTTAGAAATTCTAACAATAATGGTGATATCTTAAAAAAGTGTATTGTGACATAAGTTATCAAGATATTGATACTGAGGAACCATTTTTTCAACTTCCACCTGAGTGCTAGCTTAATAGAGATAATCTTACCCTTTCTCTCTTTCACTCAGTGTCCTACAAAGAGAGAAGAACATCACTGTTGTCATCATCATATCATGCATCATTGAGAGCATCTTTAAATCCTTAAAACCTTTGGTAAGAAGCTTTAGTGGGCAGCACTGACCTTGCTGGACAAGCTGGACTAACCGAGGCTCTCTGGTGTGATCAATTCAGTTAATGGTCCTGTCAAGTGACACCTGTGCAGTGTCCTCTTCTGTCTGAAGTGCTAATGAACTCAGAGTGTGTGTGAGTGTGTGTGTGTGTGTGTGTGTGTGAGTATGTGTGTAAGAACCCAGCTCTCACTCCAGCTTGCTTTAATAACCTTCAAGATACATTACAGTGGAATTACTCCCGCTACAACAGCAAATACTTATAAATATTAAAATATTCCACTAGTCGTTGAAGCTAGCGCCCAGAACTAGCTCTGTATCCGAGCGACCTTCATCAACCGACCCTGCAGACCTCATACAGAGCTCTAACAATAAGGGCCATCCTCCCGAGGGTCGTGTCAGGGACGCGTGATAAATATTTCTCCACTAACAGACTCCTGTTGTCGTCTTTTGGCCTTTGTGTGACGGGAGCGATCCATCAGAGCTTGCAAGGGAGCGAGTTCAGGCCCTCAGCAGGGTTATTACAGGCCTCCTATGGTGCTGTGGTTAAGAGTCACCGGATTGTCCGATGCTGAGGAAGCACTTTACACAACAACAGCACTGTGGAGCTATAAACATTGCACATTAACTTAGAAAACTAGGGTCCTGCTGTGAGTTTAACAGCTATAGATGTTCATAATTGGTAAAACTATCCCAAATAACCATTACAGACCTGACAACCCCAAAGAAGAGAAAGCAGTCCTAACATATCTAAGGTAAATCACGTATCTAAGGTAAATACAGGGCACTTGATAGAGGAAAAATCTGCTGCTTGTCTGCTTTAGTTAAAGTGCTATACATTTGTCTGTTAGCTAAGTCAAACATACATTAAGAGATTTTATTTCACGCTAATGAATGTATTTTTCAAGATCAGTAGGAAAGGGGGCGGGGCTTCCAGGGGGTGAGGTAAAATCTGAGATTTCATAACACCTACGCGAAGGTCAATCATTCCAGATTCATACATCAGTTGGCTCATCTGTCATTTTTAACTGGGGGAAAAAGAAGACTTTTGATCTACATCTTGTACCAGCTTTAAAATACAGAGTTTCTATGCAAAATACGTACAAGATTGGCAGGTTTGCCATTAGCATGGTGATCTATGCTATAATATAATGCTATACCAGTACTACATACAGTATCTACTCTAGATGATGAAAAGATGAGAGGAACTAAAAACATAAATGTAATCAAGTTATCATTTATTTCACAAAATAAGACATTCTGTTAAGTGTATAGCGCCACCATCTCTACATAGGACTCTTAATTGTTTGTATTCATTTCCCCCGTCCCCTTCAACCCTCCAGTAAACTCTCCTCAGGTTGCAGAATCAGTCACCATAGAAAATATATCACATCTCTCTGTTTGCGTTTTATTCTTTTGAACTGTACAAGTACAAAAAAAAAGAAAGAAAAGAAATGGCAAATTTCCAAGAACAAACCGGCTGTCAGGCAAGTCATGCTTGCTGGAGCACTCAAAAGCAAAAGAAAAAACAACCAAAGTGACAACCGAAAGATAAATGAGTTTGATATAAAAATGTATTCTGGAAAGAGCGATACTGATCTCTGAAAATATTGTTCCTGTACCAAAGTGACAACGAATGCATTTAGACGGTAAATGTTTCCCAAGTACAAAGCCAAGCGCTCAAGAGAAAAATAAATATACTTTTTTTTATTAACAAACTGAAATAAAACTTTGATCATCAAATAATATTAAAGTTATCAGTTCCATTATTCTTAAGAATCAAGCACAGGTTCATGTTTCTTTCTTCAGATCCGAGAGCATTCATGCCTGAGCATTCCTGTGCTTCCCACCTCCACGGTTTACGGAGGTAACTCCATCCATTTAAAGCTCCCTTTTTGGCTTGGGGCCTCTTTTGTGGATGGTCCTTGTCCTTGTCTTGACCTTGTCCTCATTCTTTCCACCTGTGTGTCCATCAAGGGTAACCGAGTGCCGATGCTGAGCCCAGTCTCTGGCCGTAGAGAGCGTAGGGTGAGTAGTACGGTGCCGTAGCAGGGAGAGAGTGCATAGGTAAGGACGGTGCTCCAGGCAAATGCGGTTTGCTGTAGGGATGGTAGCGAGCCAGGCCGAGTCCAGGTGAACCTCTAAGCGAGAAGGAGCTCGGAAGAGCCCCGGGGCTGTTGGGAGGGGGCAGGTGTAGGTGGCAAGAAGCAGCTGAAGAAGAAGCAGAGGAAGGATAGGCAGACAGGAGCTTTCCATCCACACCAGGAAGAGAGGTATGAGTGCGCAAGTGCGCCAAAAGTTCCTCAGAAGTGGCGAAGCGCTTATCGCAGGGCCCACTGACAGAAACCCAGTTGCAGGCGTGAGGAAGGGAATCACTAGGAAGCATGAAGCCATAGGTGTAGAGTGGGTGGGATAGGGAGCCGGAAGCACCGGATGTGGACAGAGAGCCTGGATGGAGCGCATGGAGGTGTGGGGAAGGGTACATCAATGGGAATCCTGACTTGAGAGTCGCGGACGGGTCATGGACACAAGTGTTGCAGTTGCTCCCCCCTAAGTGGGGCGCATTGGGGTAAGTGAGGCAGTACGGGTCCCGGCACAAACCTTGCATAAAGGATGGAGGAGACGTGCCGGTTAAAGGACTGGAGCTTGGGTGCTTTGCCATCCCAGCGGCGCCCACTAAACCAGACTTGGCAGGGTCCAACCCAGAGACAAACTGGGACGGATAACCAGCATAGGCGCCAACGATGGAGCCGTGGTATCCCAGGGTGGAAGCAGGTAAGGGGAACACGGAGTGTCCTGGTTTGAATGGTGAAATTGGGGCAACATGGCTGGAATTAGCTAAGGATGTCTGCGGTGGTTGGGAATCGTTCTTGCTTTCTGGTCGAGGGCTACTAGAGGCACTGCCACTGCTGGAGTTGACACTCGCACGTGCCTGGCTAGAGTTGGCTATCTGGGCATTGTCAAGTCTGATGTTATCCAAGTCTTTTTTCCCGGCACGATCACTGCCACTGCTACTCTCCGTGCTGGAGTCAGAACTTCCGGTTTTGGAGTCTACGCTGAGGGGTTTCTGTGTGGACGGAGACTGCGTCTGGCGGTGTACATGTGCCTGGCCCGGGGCATGCTGGGACGGCGAGCAGGTCCTCGGAGACGAGGTGTGAGGAGGGAATGACGGACACGTTGTGGTAGCCAAATTTCCACCAGAAGTCCTGAACCCGGATTTGTCGGCTGACCCGCTCAACATGACTCCATCCTTCCGGCATTCCGAGCTGTTTTTGGAATAAGGCTTGAAGCTGGACTTGTCCTCCAGGCCCTGCTGTTGCTGCTGCTCTGCTGATTTAAGACCCGAACCGGTCGACCGGCCATCTTTGTCTCCCAAGTTGCCCGAAGAGATCGAGCTTAGCTTGGAGGACGAAGGAGGATCCGGCTTGCCAATCTGGGAGCAGGTCTGAGCCAGAAGAGCTAGTGGACTCTTCTTAGCATCCAGCTGAAAGGAAGAAATCGAGATATATATGTATACGGTCAGGTTTAATTCATTAAAAAAAAAAAACATCGATTTTAACAAGCAGGTCTTGGAAATGATCTTCTGGAACTCAAGGCACATCCAGGATGCTTTTAAGTGTTTACTTTTAAGGGGAAGGAGGGAGCTAGTGTTTCATTCATACTGCTTTCTTTAATGAGGTACTGTTAATTCATTTATACAAGCCTCGTTAAAAATGATTTGACGTGCAGCTCAAAATGTCTGATGACTATTTATGTGGTTTATGGAACTGCTCTGGAACTTACGGTATGTCCAGCCTGCACTGTTTTTCACAGTTATATATATATACATATATAAAAATTCTTTAAACACGAATAGGTCAAGCGTTTTAACACAGATGGCACAGTCTTCTGGTTTCTAGTTTGAGATCCGATGCATTTTACAGCTGCCTTTTTATAACCCGGGCTGTTTTTAAACAATAATCACAGTGTTAGAATTGTGAAATATTTACTCCCGTGGTTTTACCCAACGCCCCAACCCTGACACACCACCTGTTCCCAAGAAAAACGACTGTCTATCACTTCAACGGGTTTATATCCTAATATTAATCTTATGCAAATATAACATGACGTTCTGCTTAATGACCATGTTTATTAGATAAAAAAGAGAGAGAGCGTAACATTGGACAAACTCTATATGAACTAGATAAATATTAACACTAACTGTCAGATGTGGAGAACGAAGCTGATGTGTGATTGCTCGAAATAATGCTACTGTGTTTGTAAAATGCGCTGGATTAAAAACGTAGGAGGAAAATAATAGAAAAACACGCTCGAAGAACTGTTTCGTGCTGCAGCAGTTTGTTTGGTTTGTAGAAATGTACTTTTTAAAATCTTTTTTTTTTTAAATTCTTAACAGAATGTCTCATTTATTTGTCTTACATATTTTGGTTATATTGTACTTGTGTACTATATATAAAACCTCTTACAGGAAAAGAAATCTAAATTTTTGTTGGTTTTTTTTCCCCAACCTTTCTTGTGTATTTTTGAATAAGTTAAAAAAAAATTTTTAAAAGTGCAAAAAATGTTAAAAAAAAATTCTACACATGAATCCCGGAAATCACATGCTTCTTTGGTAAGAGAGTATTTATTATTATTATTATTATTATATTTATTTATTTTTTATTTAATCAGTAAATCAAATCATTTATTTTTACTTCTGTTATAAATCTCCAGTGCTTTGCCAAAAAACAGAGTAAATAATAGCAAACTATTTTTAATTTTAATTATAATTTTTAATAATAAAAGTAAATTATGGCACCAGGTGCGAGTGCATTTATTATTATTATTATTATTATTATTATTATTTCATGTAATTACGCAATAAAGTAATTTGATTTTCACTAATACAGAGTGTAATAGTAAAATAAATTATGACACCAGGTACAAGTAAATAAATTTTAAAGTGCATTATTATTATTATTATTATTATTATTATTATTATTATTATTATACCTCGATGGGGAGCGGCGCGGAGCTGAGCGGCTGCAGGTAGTCCGCGTGGAGCATGTGAGCCGCGCGCGCGCTCAGCATTTGGAGAATCCGGACGGGAAGCCGCTTCGCGTGACGCACCGGATCCGCGAGGGGCAGCGAGGCGAGCGCGAGCCGTGGAGCGCGAGCCTGTGCTCGTGAGTCACCGCTGGGACCGGCGGCGGGGTTGCGGTCGGGGTGCGAGGTGCCGGCGGGGCGGCTGCTCTCCGCGGTGGCGGGACTCGGTGTCGGTGTCGGTGTCCGCGCGACTCCAGACGGCGAGGGCGCGTCGCTCATGTGGCGCGAGCGCGTCGTCCGCTTCTCACTTGCAGCGCGCGAGTATCCGCATGGCCAACACTGGCGTCCAAAGACCGGTGGAAAATATCCAAACTTGGTAGGGAGGGATAGAAAAAAAAGGAAAAAAAAAACAACAGCAAAACTCGTCTCTATGGAAACGATACACTCCCGCGCGCGAGTGGTATCAACTCCAAAAAAAAAAAAAAAAAAACACACACACCTGTGTATACCTATTTAAATACAAAAACACACACCTGTGTACTGCATATTAATCTTTCAATCAATCAATCAATCAATCAGCACCAAAAAGACGAAACAATGTGGATCCTTTAAACGGAGGAGAAAAACGACATCGAAGAAAATCCCGGTGTGCGTCCGGTCCCGTGCTCGTGCTCGTGCTCGCGCCCGTCCGTCCGTCCGTCCGCGCTCGCGCCGTCCTCACCACTGTCTCTGTGCGTGCCGCGCTCGCGCTGCTCTCACCGAGCTCTGATCTGGAGCGGCGCTTCAAAGCGACCAGCCGCCGGCCAATCACAGATAGAGTGGGAGGAGCCTGTGGTGAAGGGGGCGGGACAACATCGCCCACGCTCCTCCCACTCTCCTGGATTCACTGTAAGCTGGAGGAGGTGTGTGTGTGGGTGGATTAGCATGACCCAAATACTCCACAGAAATGGAGCTAAATGTCTAAAAGGAGTAGTGAAGTGTGAAAACAAATATGACCAAACTGTCAGGAATGTCAACATTTTCCTCAGAAGTGTTGTTAAATTATTTTATTTTAAATATATAAGGCTCTGTATTACCAAAAATTACTCTGTAATTACACTTAGCATCAGCTGAATTTTCACTTCGTCCACACTAAGACATGTCAACATTGAGTCACAACTCTATAAAAAAAAACTTCTTCCAGCTCAAGTCTGTTTAATTTACAAAGAAACTATTCAGACGTGTAAATATTATGTTATCATTTCAATTGTAAATGGATCTGTTGGCTAATTAGAGGTGTTTAATGATCCAAATTACAAATCATTAAATCATTAAACAAACACAAAGAGAACATATTTATCTCTACAGACTTATTCATTCTTTAGATCAGATCAGTCAATTAGAGGAGACATTCTTCATTTAAAGAGCTTTATTTTTCAAAAAATTAGAAAGATAAGATCAGTTAGAGGAGATGCTCTTCTTCCTTTAAAATATGTTTTTAAAAAAATCACTTCTTCATTTAAAAGACACACATTTTGTTTTCAAAAATTAAAAAGAACTTTATTGTTCATTTAACACATGTTGTTTTTTTCCCCCAAAAATTAGAAATAAGCTTTTTTTTTTTTTTAAAGAGAAAGATCCCAATCAGTTAGAGGGGACTCTCTTTAGAAGTAAAACATTTTTTTGTTTTTCTTTTTCAAAAAATTAGAAAGATAAGTTCAGTTAGAGGAGACACTTTTTTTTATTTAAAAGAACACACTTTTTATTTCAAAAATATCAGATCAGTCAGTGAATTAAAACGTTTTCCCCTCAAAAGATAGAAATAACAAGTTTTTTTTGTCAAAAATTCAAATACCACACTTTTTTCAAAAATTAGAAAGTCATTCAGTCAGTTAGAGGAGACACTTCAGCTTCATTTAAAACGCTATATTTTTCCCCCAAAATTTGAAATAACTCACATAAAAAATTAGAATGATCAAATCAGTTAGTCAGTTAGAGAAGTTTCTCTTTTTCATTTAAAACATGTTTTTATTTTCAAAAATTCTTTTTTAAATAAAAAATGAGAAAGATCAGGTCAGAGGAGTCACTCTTGTTCATTTAAACCATGCTTTTTTTAAAAAAAAAAAATTAAAAATATCAGATATCAGCAATTCTTCTTCATTTAAAACAGAGGTTAGAGGAGACACTCAAGCATCATTTAAATTGAAGTTTTTTTCCCCAAAATTAGAATGAACACACTTTTTCAAAAAAAAAGAACAAATCAAAAATTAGAAATAGCATACTTTTTTAAATAAAACATGAGAAAGCTCAGATCAGTCACAGTCACAGTTAGAGGAGTCACTCTTCTTCATTTAAAACATGCTTTTTTTTTTTCTTCTACACACAATTTCTTGCTCCATTGCAGTTAAAGTCGGCGCCCTGGTGGTTAAAGATGCCCAATCTCCTGTTTTTCTAACACTGCTGTTCATTTTTGCATTTCTAATGACACCAAATGATATATTTGACACACAACAACTGCTTGTGTCAAACTGGTGTCGGTTTCCAAAGCTGGAATGTTAATAACTTTATTCCATTACCGCAGGCTGCTTTGCCAACAGAGTAATTTAGCTAACTTAATTATGCAATGAATTGGCTTCATTACTTAAAACCGAGGCCTGGCAGAGCGACTGTTAGAGCAGGCAGGCTGTAATAGTTTAGCGTCTGAATGCCTTTGAAGCTTGAGAGTAATTTATGGCCTATAATTGTTCGGGAGTTTGAACCGCCTGCATTATTTCATCCTTTGTGTGCTCTGGATACACAAAGGCGAGGCTTGTTTACGGGACACTCTTTGACTTTTTTTTCCAGTTTTTTTTTTTTTTTTTTTGCCAGACTGGAAGAACAATCCAGGCTAAGAATAATTCCTAACTAACGAACGAACGAACAAACTGACTGCTCGTACCACGCCCTGTTACTTATAGGAGTCTGTCCAAATGATCAACCTTATAGAGAACCGAATACCCATAATGCATTGTGCTATTGTAAAACAACACTGAAATTCCATAGGTGATGTGCAACCACATTGATTGATGATAGTAAGGCATTTTAAATGGTGTTTATACCATGACGCTGTTGAATTCTGATTGGTTCGGCTATCTTTCCATAGTATCGTTTCCATAGTAACAATTTGTACGTATGATGGATGCGCCACATAGTCCAAAACTACTAATAAACAGATTTTTAAAACCTGTGTTGTTATTTCACAAAGAATATTTTTAACAATGGTGACATTTTCTCTAAGGAGAAGTTTATATAACATTTATGGAAGGAGTCTCCAGTGTCAGCGCTTTGTAACAGTCAGAGGTAAAGCTGTATCTAAGTTTTCCGACAGGATTTTATGCTTTGTGGTTTCTCGGTAACATGACGAGCTGTTAATAAGACAGAAACCTGGGCGTAGGGACACACGGAAGGGAGTTTACGCTGAGCCTATACGGAAAATAAATACCTTCAACACTGAGAACAACACTGTCGTTTATTTTAATGTGTTATTTAAATATGAACAGTATGTACATGTATGTTTGCTAATCCTCACCCACCACATGCACATGTAAATTAGCGGCGATAAACACACACACACACACACACACACACACACACACACATACAAACCACACCATATGTATATGTATTCTAGCAGCCGCTTGAGGGACTGAATTGACAAATTCAATAAAATAACTTTAAAAATACAAGGTTTAACAGAGCTAGCCATTTAAAATCTAGCTAGCTAGCTATAACTTTACAGCTAGCAAGCTAAAAAAAAAAACAGTAGGTCCGTAGACACAAAGCTAGCTAGGATAATGTCTTTAGATGAGAGAACACAAGATTAATGTTTAATTATATCCCTTTGAAAAGTAAATAACAAATCATAACGCTTTAACATTTTATCGTAACGTTTCTAAGCAAGTTCTAAGCTAGCTAGTTAGCTAGCTACTTACACACCACCCATAACCCCATTTCCTTTCCTAGCCAGATAACGCAAACGCACCTAAAATGGTCAGAATGTATATCTAAAAATGTATTTTTTAAAATTAATAGTGAAAACTTTTTGAAAAATAAGACGTTAAATCCTAAAATCTGAAATGTTAAATCATTAATGTTAAAGAGAATAGTAATATTAAATCATACCTCACATATACGGTAGAATTTATGGGAAAAGGTGATATGAAAATTGTTGTTTTTTTGGTCACTTGTTCTAGTAATGTTAACTTTTAATAATATATCTAGCTAACTTGGGCTAGGAAAATCAAGATTAATCTTTTTTTTTAATATTCTCGAATGATGTTATTTGTTACAAATGATTTGTTATGGTTTACCTCCAAAGTTAGTAATCTAGCTAGCTTTGTTTTGTGATAAATATTCTCTTGTAGCAGTAATGTTAGCTAGCTAACTTTGACTAATATAGCTAGCTATCAAAAATGGAATTAGTAGGAGAATTTTTTATAATCTTGTGAATGTAGCACACTTAGAATTGGACATTTGTCACAAACTATTTGCTGCACTTCACGCAATGTTAGCTGTTTTATATCGTTCATTACGTGAGTCTTTCACAAATCATTGTTCAGAGTCTGATCGCAATTTAAAGTCTTTTATACGATTTGAAATTTTGCGAAATGTTTCTCGATCTACCAAACAGAAGTGACAGTTTTTCGGTACACTGTAAACCCTAATGCTGTCTTTACTTAAACAATCAACCAATCATGACTAAACATTACTTCAAATGTTGCGTTTTGTTTCCATAAATCAAAAATCTAAGTTCATTTAACTTATTTACATACAAAATACATAAACTTAAGATTTCAAGTGTTATGACCTTAAAAAAAAAATCATGATTCATTAAAATACCTCACTGTGGTTTTTCTTTGATGTGATTGGCCGTGCAAGGAGTTCTGCCTAGCAACAAGAGAACTAGCGCTCTGATTGGTAGATAATTGCAAAGAAATGGTAATTATCATGTAGACAATGTTTTGTACATAATGTTACATTTTGCTAAAAAGTGTTAATTTCTGCTATTTATGGAGACTTTTGGGACGCGCTGTATTTAAGTACGCTTGAAATGAACATGAAGTTAAGAGAAGTTAATTATCTCAGTGGTGGACTAGCGGCTAGCATGCGGCGCTCTCACTGCCACGGCCTGGGTTCAAGTCACGGTTAGTAAACGATAAAATACGCTACAGGAACTTTAATATACAGGTTTTGGGAGAATCCATTACTCGATTAAATTGAGGGTACGAGTTTACTCAGTCAGCTTGTCAGGGTTTTCAGTGTCGCTTTACCTCCATCACTGCAACATCAATCACAGTGTTAGAGTAGATTTCTGTTTTGTTTTTCTGGTTTGTTTTCATTATCTGAGGCGATAAACTGAAACCTGTCGCCATCTGTGCGCTTTTTTCTTCACAGCCTGGATTTGCCTTCTGACGTGGCTTTGCATGCGTTTTGCATTTCAGACCTGCAGCCGTGAAAAGCGTGTGTAGTGGAGTGCGCTGCTTTGCATACGGAGAACAAAACAGGATATTGACCAAAATGTGAGCAACAGCAAATGTTTAAAAAAAAAAAAAAAACTTAGGCACGCAAATCATGCGAGAAACCAGGGACCATGTGTAGCCACAATGCCAGCGTGGCAAAAGAAACAAAAACAAATTAGGATGTAAATGAAAGGAAAAAAAAGTTAATTTTAGTTTTGCACACTGACACATTTCTTTAACAGATCCAGAACATTTAAAAAAAATTAATGATATATATTATAGAGTAGCTGTATATACTTTAAACTTTGTACTTTGAAGTGTTGATAAAATCAAGTGTATAATAAATATATTATTTGTAGAAAGATAAATTTTATTAGCCAGTCACAAACTTGATCATACGACATCATCACTAGCATAAACATTTTACTGTTTAATACTATAATGCTGTAGAAATAGTAGCTAAGTTCGCTAGCTTCCTAAATGCAGCACGATGCTAACATTAGCTAGCATATTACTTAATCTTTCCAGCAGTAGGTCTTTGATGGTGGTAGGTATTTATGATTGCTAGCTAGCTAGCTAGATCAATATCATTGTTAATGTGTAATTTAAAAACTACATAGTAACTACTATAGGCTAACTTTTATAATGTGGTAACTTTGCTAGCAAGTTGTACTAGAATATAATATAATGTAGCATAAATGATGAAAAGGTACACAAACCTTATATTATGACATCACCACTAGCCTTTCTTTTCACCTTTTCTGGCTCGGCGTACTGTTTAGCACAAATACTAGTTTTATACACACAATATAACAGCAACATGAGCTAAGCTAGCTATTTACCTAAAGCACTGTGGTACTGTGCTAACTTTAACCAGCTTACTACTTAGCTTAGCTAGTGCTGTATTTGCTACAAAGCTAGCTAGTTGGAGGCTAGTTATTATTTTGCGCAAGAAAAGCAGTGAATAAGATTGATAGCAAGCTAGCTAACCTTAATTAAGCTACTTAAAATTAGCCAATTGTGAAGACATGACAGGCATCATCTCAAAAATTTCATAAAACGTATTTACACGTGACTTTTTCATAATAAAATACTGTATATATAAGCTACGTTTTGCTAACAAAGTTATTTTATTTAGCGTCTACAAAATAAACTGTTTTACGTCAGAAAGGAGGAGAAATTACACCTGGTATGAAAATAGACGTGAATGTTGACCTGTAATTATTATTTTCAGTCAGTTACAAAAGTCCCGATATCTGCCATGTTCTCACAAAACACCTTAAATCTTTGATTTATAGCGTAATTGTTGGCGCTATTGAGATCACATGATCACGCATGTGGCCCAGGCTGCTGCAGGACAGGAATCCGAGCGATTGCAGCAGAACAGCAGAACCTAATTTGAAGAACCTGGTGTGGAAAAAAGTCTCCGACCCCGGATCTTTAGAGCTGGTCTGCGGTAAAACCAAAGCACACCTGCGGAGACGGATGAAAGCCGATGCTTGCCTGGCTCGGCGTAATAAAAATGACAATAAGACAGAAAGCTTGAACTGTTGACCTGGGGAGAGGTGGAGCCCGCAGGCTGGCGTGTTTTTTTTTTCGCTTTGTGTAGCATAACAGTCTGACATTTTTGTCCTGTATTCGACTGTATGCTTAGAGTTATGCTAGTCAAGGGTTTGGACTTGTCAACATCCTGTCATTTTAAAGGCAACAAAAAAGCACACAGACAAACACACAGACATGGACACACCCTGAAACACTCCCTCTGACAAGCTGACAGATGATCAAAGGCAGGTGAAGTGTCACAGGTATTATTACAGCATCTTTTTCTGGATAATTAATGAGCCCCAGCGTGAGGAATCAGCGACGGTAATCTGTTACAGGGCTTAAACTGTCACGCTGTGGTTGATCGAGGTGTGAAGATCTCATAAATAATAAACCGTGCAATTTGTTACTGCCTTCACTCTGTATGAATTTCGGCCTTGTTTTGTCGTTGCATATAAAAATCGGAAAATACAGTACATCGTAAAATAATTCTTTGGTGAGATTTAGGCTACATTTACACGACAACGATGTAGTCAAAAACGGAAAAGTTTTTCTCTTGTGTTTTCGAAAAGTTTCACACATACACGACAACGTTTTCAAAACGATTCGCGTTTACACATATCCGCGATAACGGCCAAAAACGCTGTATTACGTATGCCAGGCCAGTAGTTGTTCGCGCTTGCCTTTACAATAGACACGTACTGCGCATGTCTACATACCTAACACGTACTACGCACGCGCATGACGTCACCGTTTTCAAAGATTCCCGTATTGGGTGTTTACATGGAGACGATAACGGCGGCGTTTTCAAAAA
>CM040477.1:18320740-18333327 GCA_022758105.1 Pangasianodon gigas
ATTTCTAAATGCAGGTTTCATTCATCACAGAATGATTCAAACTTTCATCAAAAACATTTGTCATTTCCAGGATCCAGTTAAAAAAAGTGCTAAAGGGGGATTACCAGCGTTACAGAGGTGACATTTGAGCTAGTGTTGACTTGCAAAGTGACTCACACCCAGTACAAGCTTAGCGTCATGTGAGATTTCAGGAAGAATCCAGAACAAAAGTAAGATAAATATTTGTGTTATGTGTTAGCTATAGTATATACAGTAGCAGTTCATCAGTGTTACAGCGGTGAAGTCGCTGGACTTTTGAAAAGAGCTTCCCAGAAAACATTATAGACAAATGAAAAAAATGGACACAAATGTGTAGTTCGGCTGTGTATATATACCTTACTGAGAACATTTGATCGTTTAAGTTTTGACTTTACGGATGTAACATGTCTGAAAGTGATTTTCTACACAGACTATAAAAATCACATCGCTGTGTGTTTTAGTGTTGTTTGAAAAGACTGAAATAGGAATTAGGAATAAACTAAGAAGAATGAAGAATCCCCTCCAGCACAGCTCCTGTCCCAGCCTTACTGATGACATTAAGTCCAAAATATGACACGTTGGTGCCTCGGTTAAAACTGTTCAGTCTCAGAGCGCCCATTTGATGGACAAATGATACTTAAAAGACATTAAAACTCTAACTAAAGTGGTTAAGTGAAGACCTAATGGGGAAAATGTTGTATTTTTTATGGTAAAATTGACATTTGTGTGGAACTGCACACAATATTTGTCATGAAAGGCGCTAAATGATTTGTGGTTTATATTGAAATTAAGTGTTTTACAATATGAGGCCCCTAAAGGATCTCCCAGGAACCAGGAACGGCAAATTGTTTCACTTCTCTTCTGGTCTGTATTTTTACAGAAATGGCTTGAATGAAATTGTGCAGGTGAAATCTGAAATTAAAAAAAAAAAAAATCCTCAAAAGATCTTCTATGATATAGGGTTTACAAAACCCCTAAAAATCTAAGTGAAATTTATAGATTAACTGGTTTGACAATCTGATGAACCTCTAAAAACCTATCAGGAACCTGAAGGGTCTGCCATTAAAATAAATCTGAAGAACACCTAGAACATCTACCAGGAACTTAAGGATTCCTTGGTGAAAAATATAAAAATCAGCTGAAGTCTTCCAGAAGCTGGTGGGTTGCTCTAATGAGAAAGTCTGTAGGAACACTGAAAGATCTTTCAGGAACATGAGGCTAATGTCAGTGAGGCAGCAAGAATGTTTTTTTCTGATAAGACAGAGAAAGAAAAGAATCTTTAAAAGATCTTCCAAGGAATTAAAAGTTCATTAGTAGCACAATTCAGGGAAAACCCCTTAAAAGATCTTCCAGGAACTTAAAGGGGTTGCAGGTGAGACAATCTGAAAAACTGTTCTTTTTTTTCCCAGTAACGTAGTCGTTTTACTGGTGAGATAAAGAGACAGCAGAGTCTGCTGCTAAGACAATCTGAAGAATCTCTAGAAAACTATGCCAGTAACTGGATGTTCTGCTGTTAAGTCAATCAAAGGAAGCCCTGGAACTTAAGGTTCTGGTGGAAAGACAATCTAAAGAACTTCTGTAAGATCTTCCAGGAACTTAAGGGTTCTGCTGTTGAGACAATCCCTACAGTGGAAAGATCCAAAAGATCTTCCAAGACAATGCAAAGAACCTCTTAAAGATCTTCCATGAACAATCAAAAAACCTCTGAAGATCTTCCAGGAACTTAAGGTTCTATTGTTCTAACAATCAGAAGAATCTCTGAAACCTCTGATTTTCCAGAAACCTAAGGCTTCTGCTGGTAAGACAATCAGAAATACCCCTAAAAAAATCTTCAAGAAGCTTAAAGGGTTCTGCTTTTGAGATAATCCCTAGAGCAGAAGGATCTGAAAGATCTTCCAGGAACCCCTGGTTCTGCTGGTAAGACAATAAAAAATCTCCCAGGAACCTTAAAGATCTTCCAGACATCTGAAAAACTGAGGAACTTAGGAGTTTCCAAAGAACCCCTAAAAGATCTGGCTAAAGGAAATGGGACACACACACACACACACATATACACACTAAAAGAAGTAACAGTCGATAGCCAGACCATGGAGATCTAATGTAAAGTCATTAGCACTCAGTACGGCCACATCGATCGCTCTCAGATACTTTTGTTTTCAGCTTCATGGACAAGACGGGAAGGACAGAATCATACACTTGTCCTCTCATGTCCAGATTCCACTGCAGTTCCTGGGAAAACCGGAACCCTGCAAAAGGTTATTAGTATTTGACGAGACAGAGAGAGAGAGAGAGAGAGAGAGAGAGAGAGAGAGAGAAAAGTCTGCTTGCACAAAACCTGCCAGAAGGTTACACTGCCTGTGTGTCATAAATTACCTGTGACAGTCCACCAGAACGGGGGCTGCGCTGTAGGGGTGCTGAGAGAGAGACAGCAAGAGAGAGAGAGAGAGAGAGAGAGAGACAGAGAGAGAAGGGGGTGGTGGCAGCTTTCTTCTCGCCCCCGCTTGATGAACGAGCCTCAGAACAAGGCAGAGAATACATCATATCACCTCTAATGGGGCCCCATTTCCCCGGCCATAACTCAGCCGTTTAAAAATAGAGAGGAGCGGGTGAAATATGGCGCCGTATATCGCCCCGGCCTGACACTTTTACGAGTCCTCCCCGCACTACGGAGGCACTGATTGCTATTTCAAAAGAAGACCGTCACGTCCTGCGCTGAGCACAACCAGCTGCTGCCGAGGGAGAGCGGAAAATTATGGCCTCTGAGATTTGGGTTATCTTTTCAGAGAGTCGTTCAAGCCGCTGATTTACAGTGTTTGCGCTCAGAGTTATTAAAAACCGAATCTGTGGCCGTGCCATCACTCAAGCGCATGTGGGAAATTCCTCCGTTAGGGGAAAAAGAAAGAGTACACATGGAAAGACAAAAAGGTTAACGCTTATGTGGGCTTTTCTTCTCCTTCTCTCTCACTCCCAGGCTGTATGGGAGTGTGTGTGTATGTGTGTGTGTGTGTGTGTGTGTGTGTAGGACAGAACCCATGCCTGAACTCTAAAATCTCTAAGACAAGACGGCCTTTGAGGATAATGCTGTGTTCGATATAACTCAGAAGCAGGATTTCGGAAATTATGCATTTTTGACCTCCGTGCATTTGAGCTACAAAGTGAGAAAAAACATGGACGCCTCCATGTTCGTCTTTTATTAGCAGCCTACATTAGTGATGTATGTGATGTATATTTCCTCCTCAAAACAGCGAACTGTATCATCAGTGTTATAGATTTAACAAGCGAGAACGTCTGTATGTTGATTGATTTAAATTAAATACCAGTATATACAGCATTACTCTTTTAAAAGTAAAGAAGTGCTATTTTATTTACTGGTGATGAGTGTGAGCGGCCATGTTGCTTTGACATCATGTGCAGAGCTCAGGGTTGAGGAAAACATCCCAACTTTACAAGCGGCGAGTTGCAAGCATTAGTCAAATGCAGTAACCTCTGTGTGTGTGTGTGTCTGTAACAAGTCCATAGCTCAACTCCAAAGGCTCTAAAGGCACTCCAAAGGCAAAGCAGCCTTCACGGCTAAGCCCACATTTTCTTAACACTTACATGCGCTCGCTCATCGTTTTTGTCTTTGTATGCAAGACCGTGTGTCAGAGATTTACATTCAAAAGGTCTAAAGACAACACCTACTTTAGGAAAAAACCTGTGCATTTTATGAAAATTGCTTCTTTAGGCACATTTGCAAACACAGGAACCTTTTCCAGCAACTTCAGGTGTGCTTCCACTACAGCAACCCTTTTTAGGAAATCACTAAATCACAAAAGAAACCTTTTTACAAACGCAGGAACTCTTGAAGGAACTGAAGAACCTCAAACATATTTTGACTACAGTAGCTCTTTCAGGAACTCTTTTAGGAACTTAAAATCTTGGGGCACATTTCCACTAGAGGAGCTCTTTCAGGAACTCAAGAACTTCAGGTTTGTGGCCATTGCAGAACTCTAGCAGGAACCTAGCAACATTTTAGGAATGTCAGAATGCAGGTTTTTCAGGAAGTTAGGACGTAAGCATATTTCCATCACAGGAGCCTTTTTGTAACTTGGGAACTGTTGCAAGTATTTTATGTATTATTGCCATTGCAGGAACCTTTTCAGCAACCCTGTCAGGAACTCATGAACACTTTCAGGAACGTTAGGCATGTTTACGTCACAGGAACCTTTTCGGAAACTCTTTGCATTTCCATTGCAGGAACCTTTTAAGGAACTCTTTTATGAACTCAGGATCTTCAGCCATGTTTCTATCACAGGATCTCTAGGATCTTTTTGTAAGAATGAGATCCGGGTTAAAGATGTAAATTCCAGCTTCTAAAGGGAATCGTTACTCATTTTGTCCATCTTACTAGCACTTCCTCTGCCTTTCTTCTGCGCTCTTCAACTTTGCGAGAGTTTTAACCCCACAGAAAAACATGTAAACTTCAACACTCAGCATGTTCAACTCTTTCCTGTTGTTAAACTCAGCTCAGCCCAAGCAGTGTCTCTGTTAGGACACTATTCCTTCTCTTTGTACTCGACAGCGGCAAAGAGAACGACTCGTAAAGTTATTAGGAGCTATCGCTGACCTTGACTTTTATTAGCCCGGTATTTATGGACCATTTTAACTGTTTTTTGTGAACTATGTACTAAGCCTTTCAGGAACGTCTTCCAAAACCACCCCCTCATCTCCACCCCAATCCCCCCCTCCCAGATCAGTCTATTAAACTCCATCCTGGACTCCTGCCACAAGCACATCATTTATCTCAGGGCCGGCCAAGAAGAATTATTGTTGTGTAAATCTCCAAGCCTTTTAGGAGATCAAAGTTCCAAGACATAAATCACATTAGCCCACAAATCCAACAGACACACACATGTGAGGGAGGTTCTTGGGTCATCCTTCTCCTTTTTTCCACCCCACACCCCCACCCGTTCTTTTCCATTTTTTTTCTGTTCCAGCTTGTTCCACTGGACACAGATTTCTCCTTGTTGGCCTGTATTCCCAATTTGTGGATCAGTTTCTGCTTTTTAGATCTTTATATGAAATAAAACGATCATACAAACATAAAGGAGCTGATTTTCCATTTCCACTTCTCTGATCTAAACCTCAGTGAACCTTCACCAAATTTTTACAGTTGGAATCATGTGTTTAGATGAGATAAGACCAATTTGGTCATAAAAACAATCAGCTGTGTTTGGTGGAAAAAAGGGAACTCTCACAGGAACCTGCAGGTGCATTTCCACTACAGCAAACTTCTCATGTTTTCATCATAGGAACCTTTACAGGAACTAATGAATTCTTTCAGAAAGTCAGGAATTTCCGTTGCAAGAATCTTTTTCAGGAACTTAGGAACTTTCAGGCATGTTTCCACCACTGTTCATGAACTCGCGAATACTTTCAGGAACTCAGGACGTACAGACATGTTTCACTGCAGGAGCCTTTTCAGGAACTCTTGTAGGATCATATGATTATCAGGCCTGTTTTCACTCCAGGAATGTCTCCAGGACTTTATGAACTCATTTAAGAACTAGTTTCTGCTGCAGGAACTTTGTCAGGAATTCAGGAACTCTTTCAGTAACTCAGGACCTTCAGGCATGTTTCCATTTCCGGAGTTTTTTCAGGAACGTTTTCAGGCGCTCTTTCAGGAATGTAAGAATTTCAGGCATATTTTTATTGCAGGAAGTTTTTCAGGAATACAGAACTCTTTCAGGAACCCAGGACTTTCATGTGTGTTTCCATCACAGGAACTGTTCAGGAACTTTTGAATTTTTTAAGGATCTCAGGATCTTCAGGCATTTTCTGCTCAAAGAACTCAGGAACTCTTTCAGTAACTCAGGACCTTCAGGCTTGTTTCCACCACAGGATTCTTTTCCAGAATTCTTACAGAGATTTAAGAATTTCAGGCCCATTTCCACTTTTCAGGAACTCAGGGCCTACATGCATGTTTCAATCAGAGGGATCTTTTCAGGAACTCAAGAATTCTTTCAGATATTCAGTAATTTCAGGCATGTTTTCAGGAACTTGGGCACTCTTGCAAGAACTTAAAAATTCAGGCATGCTCCCATCGCAGGAACATTTTCAGGACCTCATGCAGGAACTACAAAAAGAATATCAGGCACATTTCTACTGCAGGAACATTTTCAGGAACTTAGCAACTCTTTCTATAACTCATCACAGTAACCTTTATAGAAACTCATACATTTATATTCAGGAACTCAGGAACTACAGTCATGTTTTTATTCAGGAACCTGCTCAAGAGCCTGGTGACTCTTTCAGGATGCCAATCAGGACACACTGTACTGTTCTCGGCCAATCAGAGCACACCATAATCAGAACATACTGTATTAGACTGGTAATAAGAAATAGAGAAGCATCATATATTATTAGCTGGTTAGTAACTGATAAATGACTGATTAGTATGTGATTAATGACTTAGTAGTAACTGATTAATAACTCAGTAGTGACTGATTAGTGACTGATTAGCAACTCAGCCAATCAGAACACACTGTACTGGTCTCAGCCAATCAAAACACACTGTACTTCTCTCAGCCAATCAGAACACACTGTAATGTTCTCGGCCAATCAGAACACACTGTACTGCTCTTGGCCAGTGAGAACACACCGTACTGTTTTCGGCCAATAAGAACACACCCTACTGCTCTCATCCAATCAGAACACACCATACTGTTCTCAGCCAATCAGAAAACACTGTACTGCTCTCAGCCAATCAGAACATACCGTACTGTTCTCGGCCTAACAGAACACACCGTATTGGTCTCAGCCAATCAGAACACACCATACTGCTCTCAGCCAATCAGAACACATCGTACTACTCTCAGCCAATCAGAACACACTGTACTGTTCTCGGCCTAACAGAACACACCGTATTGGTCTCAGCCAATCAGAACACACCGTACTCCTCTCAGCCAATCAGAACACACCCTACTACTCTCTGCCAATCACAACACACTGTACTACTCTCAGCCAATCAGAACACACCCTACTACTCTTAGCCAATCAGAACACACCGTACTGCTATTGTTCTATCAGAACACACTGTACTGTTCTCGGCCTAACAGAACACACCGTATTGGTCTCAGCCAATCAGAACACATCGTACTCCTCTCAGCCAATCAGAACACACCCTACTACTCTATGTACACGGCACCGAAGCACGTCTGAAGCACGTCTGAAAGACGCCTGAAACACACCTGAAACATGCCTGCCAGTGCTTCTGAGTGATGCACCACAACACATTTGCATGAGCTTTGAGTTGTTCTCTGGATCCACATCCATCTTTCTCCATGACAGGAGATTTAGAGGAATAAGAGGATGTAGAAGGAAACATGGCTGCAGGGTGTGCTGGAGTGAAGCCGTGTGACAGCGCTGATGTTCCAGACCTCGTGTCTGCTCACTGATTCTATCAGCTAACAAGCCTGAAGAGAGACAAAATAAAGAGCACGCAGGCTCAGAGATAAAACCAGCGGATTATCGGCTGCTCACCTGCCTGTGTGCGCTGATGGCTTTCACAGCAAACACATCTGCCGGAAAAAGCAACTGACAGCCAGCAGAGAGGCAGAGAGAAGACAACGAGTGGATGGAGGGGAGGGTATATACAGTGAAAGAAAGAAAGAAAGAAAGAAACAAACAAACAAACAATCTGAGGGGAAGAGTGGATAAAGGAGGAAAAAGGAAAGAATGAAAGAAACAAATTCTTTCCCATCCCTTCCCTTCTCTTTCTTTCTTTCTTTCTTTCTTTTTCACTCTTCACCTTCCCTTTTCTTTCCTCATCTTTCTTTCTTGCGTTCTTGTTTTCCTGTTTTCTCCATGACGTCTCAGCTTGAAGAGTAAATACTCTGGAATAATTGCAGCTGCCGAGACGGGGCTGATTTTATTTGTGTGTGTGTGTGTGTGTGTGTGTGTGTGTACACAGAGATGTGTGAAGACTGTCTGGAGAAGCGCTCAGACAGAGTGCTTCAGATCCTAACAGATGATAGCATTCTTAAGACAAGATAATGTCTGTAAGCGCACTGAAGTCTTACACAAACACACCGTGGATTGGCACAGACGGAACAAAAGCAGCAGTCACGTTTTTTTTTTCTTTTTTCTTTTCTTTCCTCTCTCAGTTTTATTCCTCCGTAGCCAAGACATGCGGTTACGCTACGTGAAAAACATTTAGCGTGTGATGGTAATGCCTTGTGAATTACAGTTAGCTAAAACGTTTCAAGCAAGGACTAAAACACTGTGTGTTGTGCTGTTATAATAAAATAATCCACAACTAGGTGGTGTGATGAAGCGGAGCTACTGTCACCACCCGCAGGTGATTATTTTCCTATAACAGCACGACACAAAGTGTGTTATTCCTCTCTGTTTATAGTTACACTTAATGTTGTCTCACCTGTTCTCGCTTACGTTATAGCAGCTATAAACAGTCGTTCCCTCACCAGCCTTTCTTTTTTCCTCTCTTGAAGTTAATAAGACAAAAAAATAAATCTCAGCTTGTCATGTTACCGAGAAACCACAAAAATGCGTAAACTCCCCTGTCCTGAAGATGTCGGAAAACTTAAAGTTACAGCTTTACAAAGCTCTGAAACTGGAGACTCATTCCATAAACTTTAAATAAATGTCTCTTTACAGAAACGATCAACAATTTTTAAAATCCGTTTATGTGAAACGTCTGCCGTACACGTCCCTGTGAACGAGCTGTTACTATAGAAACGATAACGTATTAGAACGAGCGCGAGTGTCAGAGCTGCTGTTATAGAAAATTAATCAACACTTTCTGACCAATCAGAGTCCAGAACTCAACAGCAGCCTGGTATAATCTCTGTTAGTCACCGTAGGCTCTGGACATCAGCTTTACGCAGATCAGAAGAAGAGACACGTCCAGAGAGCTTCTCGTAGTGTTTTTTTCAGGCTAATATAACAGTCGCTAGCTAGAACTAGCATAACTGATGATTTACATGTAATAAATGTTCAAATAAATCAGAATTAACACTGAGAGAAATCTTCCACAGCTGCTAGAAGAAACATCACAATCAGGTTTATGTTATTATTTTATATTTGATGTTTCAGGTTCATTTTGTAGGCCTCCGTTTTAGCACCATACGTCCAGAGCGAGCGGTTGAATGTTTGTAGGATTTATATGGAACCATTGTTGTAACCAGCAGAGGAACTGATTAGATTTTGGAATTGATCCAAACAGGGTCAAGGTCACAGCAAGGTCAAGTGTCTCTAATAGTTTTTCTTCAGTAGCTTCCTTCCTGTTTGCAGTATATTTTGAGGATATTTCAGGCGTACACACTAGTAATAACAGACTTGTTGGCGGTGGAGGAATCACCATCCACGCTGCTCAAGTCAAGTTTGACTTGTTAATTAATTTATATAGAATAAAGTTTACTTGTCATATGAAGCCTGGTTTCACCTATCTTACCCATCATCTAAAAATCATCGTTGTTTGCGCTCCATCCCTTTTCCTTCCTCCTTTCCTTTCTTTCTTAATATAATAATAATATACACCCTATAATGTGTCCTAGAAGGATACTGAGATTAAACCATAGAAACAGTAGTAAAGTTTGTGCCCACGCTTTATTCTCACTAGTCACCACACACAGAGAAACTCCTCCCAGTTTCATGTGAGGTGTAACTCTATAACCCACACACACACACACATACACACACACACACAGCCCTGCCGCACCATTCAGAGTATTATTAATGACTTCTCTGAATATACGGCCTTCAGAAAAGCATCCTGAGAATGACTCAGCTCTGACTCACACTGTCACGACTCCTGACCAGGAGGCTGGGAATTTTTACAGGCCTGTAAAAGTCTGTTTCCGTCCTCCGGGACAAGCTGTGTAAAGCCACCTGCGGTAACTACACCCCCTCTCCAACACCCTAACCAAACGCAGCCTCGTGGCCGGGTTCGCACCATGATGACGGGATAATATCCGGCTTAGAGGAGGTTTTAAAAGGAAGGTGTCAGCCATGATGCCTCTGTCCATCAAAGTCTGGCTACTGAGTTGTAAAGCTGTGAAACAGAGTGCTAAAGAGTGAGGAGGAGGAGGAGGAGGAGGAGGAGGGTTTTATGGCGCTCAGCTGTTCTGAGCTGTCAGAGATGTGGTTAAATTAAGGTGGTCACATGACACCTTCAGGGCTGCTGGGATACTAAAAACATCGTGTGAGAAAGGTGTTTATTAAAGGAGTAGTTGCCAAATAGCTTTGGGGGAAAACACACACACACACACGCACACGCACTGTTGCAACTTTAAAGATACAAACCTCACATTATGTCCAGCAGGTTTATAAAAACCGTCAAAACTATGAGAACTACTTCCTAGCTCTCATCAGCTAACTAGCCTAGCGTGCTCTCTAGATTAGACTTATTATTCTCAGTAACGCAGATGAAATAAAGGTTGGTGTAACTCTGGTGATGAGGAAGCTGTTTGTCTTCACTGTTGCTTTGGAGACAGAAAATGTAGAGAAATTGAGCTGCTTGTGTGACTTGATTAAAGTAGTTAAAGTGGGACGTCACATCACATACCGGTGAACGTCCCAAAAATACACACAGTTATTTTTATTGTAATATTGGCAATGAAATACAGTATTTTCCCTTCAACATGTCATAAATCTCCTAATTTATCTCACTCTTTGTCCTCCATGTTTGTTTTTCTCACTTGTTTTTCTCAGCTTGCGCTCTGATTGGTCAGGAGTTAAAAATGCTTGACGTCACTCTGACGCTTTCCACAGGATTCCATAGGATTAGATGTAAAATGTGCACTGATGGTGGTTGAGGAAAAAAAAAAAAGAAAGCCGCTTAAAACCATATCGACAGAAATATTCACACATTCACGGATTGCTGTTTTATTTACAGCTGAAGTTTTTTTTTATTTTACATTGGGACATCTTTTCCTGTAATACAACCGAAGCAGCAACTGAATTCAATTCTTAATTTATAGTTCAATATAAACAAAGAAAAAAACTAAAAATCATATTTTTAAACTTTATGTCCTTGGATGTGTGGCTTCAGTTTTAACCTGGAGAAATTAAGGCTCTCAGAAAGCTCCCAGAATTCCAACCTGTAATTCCTACTTGGAATTTTTTCCCATATGATACGAATGCAGTATTATTCTTGAGAGCACGAGAAAGAAGGCATCTTAAATGTCCACAATCAAAATATTTTCTCAACACAGACACATTTTCTGAGAAATTTAGGATTCGAATGAGGATTCACCCTGCTCGTTGATGGTCCATCGCTGCAGATGGTCTGACATTATTTTCCAAAAATCTTGAAATGTGGAAGATGCAGATCAAGCATTCAGCGAAGTCTATGAGAATACATGAATCGGCACGTCATATCCAAATGGCTGGTAATTTAACAACAGCACAAACACACTGTTCATGATGATGAACAAAATATTTTTTCAAAATAAGACATCAGAGTTTTGGGAGAGTTTCAGCCGCTCGTTATCGGGGATCCTCCAGATGAAAGAGGCTGTAATGTGTGAACGTGTTCAGCTGCACAGCATTCTGTTGCTCTGAGTTAAAATAATAAAAAGAATGTTGTGTATTGTGCATACAGTGATTTTGGATTACTCCTGGCCTTCGGGAGCAGAGTTCAAACACTTAACATGTCTTTCCATCTTTAAAAAAGCAGGAAACAGCCCAAACAAGTCCAGTGGAACTCGTTTATTGTCCACAGAATAAAGTTGAGTCACGTCTGAGACAGCCAGCATGAGGACAGTAAACAAGTGTTTATTTTCTACATTTGTGCACAACACGGAGCCGCAATTTCAGTGACAAGCGACAAAGTGCCATTTGAAATGTTTCGCAAATTAGGTATGAAGGTAATTATGATGCTAATTAGGTATTTCGCAAATTAGGTATGAGCCTGTGGCGCGTGTGGTCTGACGTTTATTTCGTTCCCCGCTCACAGCATCAGTTCCTACCTGCAGTTATTTCCTGTTTACTGTTTGTTGCAGAAAAATGGAAGAAAAAAACGTATACCTGTGGTTTCATCTTATCCTGTCATATACAACCTCTCATTAAATGTGTTTAAAGACATTACGAATTAAAATAAAGCTTGGAAGGAAGCAGCAGAAATCATTGGTGAGTGTACATAGCTAGGACAGTTAGCTTGATGTGCTAATCTGATCGGAGACTGAAGATAGCATGAAGCTGAGCGTGTAACGTAAATCACACAACCGACTTTCACACTAAATATTATTGCGCTATTTAATTTGTGTGTAACTAGTTAACTTTAGAAGCGAGATATACAGTACTGTGCAAAAGTCTTAGGTACATGCAAAGAAATTTTAAAAATAATGAAATTAAATGTTTCTACTTTAAAAAAAAATACTATAAAGAGCAGTAAACAGTAATAAATGAAACAAAGTCAGTATTTGGTGTGACGATCCTTCACTTTAAAAATAAAAACAGTATCTCAGGTGCAGTGTGTGCAGTTTTATAAGGAAATGAGCTGTAAGTGTTACTGAGCATCTTGCAGAAGCAGCCACAGTTCTTCTGGAGACTTTGACTGTCGACTCGCT
>CM040477.1:18347194-18358030 GCA_022758105.1 Pangasianodon gigas
ATGAGTGCTATCCATCATTCTCTCCACCTCGGCCCATTTGCCTCTCTCACTCCATCACTCACTCTCTCTCTCTCTCTCTCTCACACACACACAAACACACACACACAGAGACAAACAGACACACACACACACTTCCCCTTTAGTCGAAGCTGGCAGTTGAAATCCAAATTAGTGTGTGTGTGTGTGTGAGTGTTTCTTGTGTGTGGGAGAGAGAAATGAATAGGGCACAGAGACAGAGAGAGAGACAGAGAGAGAGAGAGATGATGGAGTGAGAGAGAGGAAATGCATGTGTATAACATGTGTGTAACATGGTCATGTGTGTAACATGGTCATGTGTGTAATATGATCATTTGTGTAACATAGTCACATTAGGTATGTAATGTGGCTATGTGTGCAATGTGGTCATGTTTTTAACATGGTCAAGTGTGTAATGTGGTCGTGTGTGTAACAGTCATGTGTGGAACAGTCATGTGTGTAACAGTCATGTGTGTAACAGTCGTTTTTAAAGTAGTCATGTGTGTAACGTGGTCATGTATGTAACATTCATTTGTATAACAGTCATTTTTAGAGTGGTCATGTTTGTATCATAGTCATGTGTGTAACAGTCATGTGTGTAACAGTCATTTTTAATGTGGTCATGTGTGGAACAGTCATGTATGTAACAGTCATGTGTGTAATGGTCAATTTTAATGTGGTCATGTGTGTAACATAGTCATGTATGTAACAGTCATGTGTGTAACAGTCATTTTTAATGTGGTCATGTGTGTATCATAGTCATGTGTGTAACAGTCATGTGTGTAATGGTCAATTTTAAAGTGGTCATGTGTGTAACATAGTCATGTGTGTAACAGTTATGTGTGTAAGAGTCATTTTTAAAGTGGTCATGTGTGTAACAGTTATGTGTGTAAGAGTCATTTTTAAAGTGGTCATGTGTGTAACATAGTCATGTGTGTAACAGTTATGTGTGTAAGAGTCATTTTTAAAGTGGTCATGTGTGTAACAGTCATGTGTGTAACAGTCATTTTTAAAGTGGTCATGTGTGTAACAGTCATGTGTGTAACAGTCATTTTTAAAGTGGTCATGTGTGTAACAGTCATGTGTGTAATGGTCAGTTTTAAAGTGTGTATGCATGCTGACAGAGACTGCGTTTTCAGGATGTTCTCAAACACAAACTAGAGGTTAAAGGGAGCACAGTGTTCTTGGAGACACATGTCAAGGCTAATTCCACATTTATATACACACACGAGCAGTGTCAGGTGTGTGTGTGTGTGTGTGTGGCCTTAGCCTTGGCTGCAGGCCATCTCATCAAAGTCACTCTGTGAAAGTGGAGGTGACACATGCAGCTCAGAGCAGCGGGGTTTACGTTACACGCTATGCCCGAGAGAAGAAAGAGCTCATGTTTGGTGTTTTGGCCTCTGCGATAACATCTTGGTTACCGTAGTAACTGTGTGTGTGTGTGTTTGTGTGTGTCTGTGGTCAACTGTTAAATTGAGGAGACAGTTTGCTGACAGCAGTTTTTGCCAGGATGGAGTACGCCAACAAATACTTCATAAATCCTAAAAGCTCAGACATCAACTTCACTTCAGAGCTAGAGCAGGAGGGCTTAGTTGTGTCTGTCAATCACAGAGAAGGAGGTGTGGCCTCTGAGCCTGTCAATCACAGAGAAGGAGGTGTGGCCTATATGCCTGTCAATCACAGTAAAGAATTGACAGGCCTCTGTTCCGTCAGTCCTAGTGAAGGACCTCAAGGAGGTGTGGCCTCTGTTCCTGTCCATTCCAGTGAAGGAGATGAAGGAGGCGTGGCCTCTCTTCCTGTCTGTTCCAGTGAAGGAGATGAAGGAGGCGTGGCCTCTCTTCCTGTCTGTTCCAGTGAAGGAGGTGAAGGAGGTGTGGCCTCTCTTCCTGTTTGTTCCAGTGAGGGAGGTGAAGGAGGCGTGGCCTCTCTTTCTGTCTGTTCCAGTGAAGGAGATGAAGGAGGCGTGGCCTCTCTTCCTGTTTGTTCCAGTGAAGGAGATGAAGGAGGCGTGGCCTCTCTTCCTGTTTGTTCCAGTGAGGGAGGTGAAGGAGGCGTGGCCTCTCTTCCTGTCTGTTCCAGTGAAGGAGGTGAAGGAGCCGTGGCCTCTCTTCCTGTCTGTTCCAGTGAAGGAGGTGAACGAGGCGTGGTCTTTCTTCCTGTCTGTTCCAGTGAAGGAGATGAAGGAGGCATGGCCTCTCTTCCTGTCTGTTCCAGTGAAGGAGATGAAGGAGGCGTGGCCTCTCTTCCTGTCTGTTCCAGTGAAGGAGGTGAACAAGGCGTGGTCTTTCTTCCTGTCTGTTCCAGTGAAAGAGGTGAAGGAGGCGTGGTCTTTCTTCTTGTCTGTTCCAGTGAAAGAGGTGAAGGAGGCGTGGCCTCAGTACCAGTCAGTCTCCAAGAAATAAGGAATGAGGCATGGCCTCCGTGAATGTCAGTCACAGTGAAAGAGGTGAAGGAGGCATGGCCTCTGCTCCTTTTAATCCCAGTGAAGGAGGGGAAGAAGGTGTGCTCTCTGTACCTGTCAGTCATAGTAAGGGGGGGGTGATGGAGGCATGGCCTCTGTTCCTGTTTGTCCCAATGAAGCCATGATGGAGTACCTGCTAGTCCTAGTAAAGGAGGTGTGGCCTCAGTACCTGCCAGTCCCAGTAAAGGAGGTGTGGCCTCAGTACCTACCATTCCCAGTGAAGCAGGCTTGCAAGATACTGAATCAAAACAGATCTAAATTATATCACTAGATTCTTTAAATTGATACAGCCACTCACTGATGTCATCTCAAGATGTGAATCATATCGTCTCAGAAGTAAAGATACACCCCTAAAAATATATTTCATATTTTGACAGAACCAAGTTCCTCAATAGATTTATTCTAAATTTGTCCCAGCATCCTGTCCAATAGCATTTTATGGAGTGTGAATAACCGGTAAACATATCAGATGCCTCGTTCTTTTCATCTCGTCTCCTCTGGCCTGAATTTAAGCGTACTGCTGAAGTGCCGGCACTGACAGCTTTGTCAACAGCCATATTTCAGCAGAGAACAGAAGCCTTCTCTGTTTTCCGCCTCACACTCTGTCTCTTCCCTGCCAAAATACATTTCAGCACCAAACCCTATTTCTCCTGATCACATCAGTGGCATGAAATCACCCTCAGGACAGCTCAGTGTGCTGCAGACCCACCTGAGGGCGAACGCGACGTTATCTGGGCCAAACCAACGCGAGAGTCCAGGCGGGGGGAGTCAGAGAAAAGCTATTTCTCACAGCGTATCCGCAGGTCGACTCATGGAGAGCTGGCACATGTCCTCTTTTCCGGAGTGAGTGTTTGAATGAGCTCAGGAAACTGATCCCGGATCAGTGGAAAAGGAACGTTCCTGTTTGTCTTTTATAGGGATCAGAATATGTTTCACTGCATGAATGATCTAAGCTCATTTCCTGGGATTTAATTGTGAAAACATTTGTAAGAATGCAATCTTAAATTTAATGTCATGATTTCAGCAGTGTAATTGATCTGCCGTGTCAATCAGTGACGCTAGCCAATCACAGTCGTCTGTTAGCTCCTGTAGAAAGAGCAGGCTTTCAGTGCTTTGTGATGATGTAGCTTGAGCAGCAGTTCTGAAACTGCTAGGGAAGTAGAGAATTCGCTAAATTAGTAAAGAAATGAGGGGAAAAAATTGGCTAAATTAGAAGAAACTTTAAAAAAAAAAACTAGTTAAAATCATTGGCTAAATTATTATCAACATGAGGAGCAAAAAAAAGTAGTTAAAAAGATAATTAGCTGAGAACTGAGTAAAAATAGAGAAATGAGTAGAAATAAATTAGAATGGCTAAATTAGAGGAAAACGAGTGGGAAAATGAATATGTTATCTACATTAGGAAGAAATTACTACATTATGAGTCAAGAAAGATTAAAATTGGTAAATTAGAATGAAGTAAAAAATGTTTATTTAATGGAGAAATGTTAGTACAAATGAGAAAACAAAATTGCCTAAAAGACAAAATTGAGTAAAGATTCATTAAAATTTGGCCGAATTAGAAGAAAATGAGTAGGAAAATTTAGTAACAGTTGACTACATTAGAAGGAGAATGAGTAAAAATTGGCTAAATTAGATTAAAAACAAGTTTTAAAAAACTTTTAGAAATGTGTAAATTAGGAGAAAATGTATTAAAAATGAGTCAAAATTTGGGGGAAAAAAATTGTTAAAATGGCTAAATTAGGAGGAAAATGAGTCAGTGTTTTCAGAAAAATGGCTAAACTAGAATAAAAATAAGTAAAAATAGTTACAAAATTGACTAAATAGGAGAAAAAAGTAGTAACAATTCGGCTAAATTAGAAGAAAAATGACTAAAATTTTTATTTAGAAATCTGCTAATTTAGAAGAAAAATCAGGTGAAAAATAATAATACAAACAGCTAAATTAGAAGAAATATGAATAAAAATGTAAATGTAAATAAAAATATAAATTAAAAAAAAGAAATTGAGCAAAAAGTTATTGATATTGTCTAAATTAGGAGGAAAATTAGTTTTTAAAAGTCCTTTTTTAAAAAAAAAGGCTAAATTAGGGTAGGAATGAGTGCTGAGCGACTCTCGTTAACGTTGCTGTATTTCCTCCATTCAGCGATCGCTCTCCTGCGTAAATCCCTACATCAGGTTCCTCCATATCTCTTATTATTCCGCTGAATTATTGCAGCACATGAAATCCAGATTAATCTCTGTGAACACTCTCGGCACTCGTTTTTAAAAATGGCCTCCTTCGTGTCTCAGAAGAGGAAGAAGATGAAGAAAGACTGTCCGGTTCAGTGATAAATGTAAACGATAAATTTAAACAGGGGGAAAAGAAAAGGGCGAGAGGAGACGAGAGGAGACGAGAGGAGACGAGAGGAGGGGGATTTTTCCTGATGAATTAGTTAGTCCACTTTCAACTGCCAGACCGTTAATTTATGAGAGTGCAAACTTGCGAGTGTTTGGCTTGGCCTCCCTGCCCACTCCCTCGATGACTGCGAAATGAAATATGGAGGCGGCGCGTTACTGTTTTATTTATTTCTGAGCCCGCGGCTATTTGTTCTAGCGCTAATCCTCAAGAGTGCCGTAGCGGAGCTCGATTTCTGCACGCAGTAATAAAAATAATTTTTTACAGAGCGAGCCTAATGGTGGAAATGTCACTTCAGTGACTTTTTCCCGCCCCCGCTCCGATCGTAACTCCACAAACCCTCCTTTTTATTCGCCGTTTTTAAAAGAGTAGAGGGAATGAAGGTGCTAGCATAACTTTTGTTCGGTGTTTGGACATGGAAGGTGGTCCAAATGTCAGCGAGGGAACTCTGGCAGCTTTCAGCCTGTTCCTCTGGACTTTACTGCCTCAGATGATTCACTTTCTCTACGATTCTCTACTTCTACACAGAGGAAACACACACACACACGTACACACAGACACACACGCACATGTACATGCACAGAGACACACAGACACACACAGAAGAAAGACACACGTACACACAAACACACACATGTACACACAGACACACACATGTACACACAGACACACACACACCCACACACAGACAAACACGCACAGACACACACAGAAGAAAGACACACATACACACAAACACACACATGTACACTCACACACACACACATACATACACGCACATGTACACACACAGAGGAAACACACACACATACACACACAGACACGCACAGAGAAAACACACACACATACACACAGACACACACAGAGACATACACAGACACACACAGAAGAAACACATACATGCACACACACACATAGACACACACTCAGACACACACACAGACACGTACATGCACAAAGGAAACACACACATACAGACACATACACACACACACACACACACACACACAATGTCCTTTGCTGTAAGTAACTTTTGAATTTAACTCACTATGTTTTAAAAGATAAAGCTCTACTTTCCGCTCGCTACATTTTCAAACATTTCTCTATAATTATAGATCTGTAAAGTTATGAGGAGACGCTTTAGCATCACACGGCTTCAAGGAGACAAGAAGTGACAGTGAGAATGATTCCTAAAACCCATCGCTGAAATGTATCTGCTGCTACGTCGCTACGTATTAGCATACAGCTTTCGGTTAGTAGCGTCAGAGTTACTCTCATGCTAGCTAATGTTTCCCAGGTTCCTCGGTTCCTTGGCGAAAGAGGAACTAATTTACCATCAGGACCTGAAATCAGCGTGAGATTTTTAAACTGAGGCAGAAATCTTTTTCATTTGTGAATCTTTCTTCTACTTTCTTTCTTACTTTAATTAAATTTAAGAGTTTAAGAGTAAATTAAAATTTAAGTTCAATTTAAGAGTTCTCAGTGTTTACAGAGTTCATTACTAACGTTTCATCTTTACTGATAGTTTTTTAATGTTATTTGTTATTTTTCTGATGTGTTCTCAAAGTCCGTATCAAAGATTTGGTAATACAAAATACAAATTTTTAATTTAAATTTGACTTTATACTTTCCCACTTTCAATTCAATTTTATTCAATTTTATTCATTTTTATTTGTTTAGTGTTGTAACAATGGACATTGTTCATCTGAGTGAAGAATATATAGTTATATTTACATATAGTTAATAGTATTAACTGCACTTTTACTTTTATTAAAGAATGTCACTGCTTTTATGATCTTAGCTCATAGCATTGAATTTCTGTTTGTTTAATCTGAGAGCAGCTCGATATTAGGGCTGGACGATATGATGATAATATCGATATTGCGATATATTAACATCATTATACACCTTCCTGAGTATGGTGGGATTTCTGCATCATCATAACTCTGTAACTTCTTTTCCAGGTTACACACATTTCTGTAGACGTTGGATAAAAAAAATTGTTTTGTTGGCAAAACTAGATATCACAGTACTCGTCATTTATTGTAAAAATGTCCTCAGTATTGTGATATTTCTGTCACATCGGCAACTACTTTAGTATTTAGTATAAAAAATGTATAAGTGATAACGCAAATGCAATAACACTAGAGTGTGAGACTGTGTCAGTATGGAGTGTGTGAGTGAAAGGCTGTGTGTGTGTGTGTGTGTGTGTGTGTGAATTCCAGCCGAGTTCATGGTAAGGCCAGGCCTCTGCTGGAGTGTGTGGAGTGTTCATTAATTACAGGCAGTGACAGTGGGCCGGCGGGCTGCAAGCGATGCCTACTGAGCAGCAGGAGGGCTCACACACACACACACACACACACACACACACACACCACTACTTACTCAAAATGGTCAGAGATCTCACACACACACACACGTTTTTATGCGCACATGCCTGCACATACATACTGAACTCATACTCTCTCACTCACTCTGTGTGTGTGTGTGTGTGTGTGAGAGAGCCGTAAGGTGACCTGTAGACACTGAGGACAGACTGCCTCTTGCTGGGGTCCTCAGAGCTCCTGCCGGGCGTCCTTTGATCTGCCTGATGAATAATGAATAACAAATGACAGCAGGCACATGGCCCACGGCTCTCAGTGTGTGTGTGTGTGTGTGTGTGTGTGTGTGTATCCAACTTTCTCCTCTTTGAGCGGGTGAAGGCCTCATGTCGGCCCCCTGCGTCCAGTTTATAGATGAGTGTGTGAGAATGTGTGTGCAAGCTTGAGGGTGTGTGATGGAAGTTTGGCGTCCATGCTAGGGTCATGTAGAAGTCATCTGCAAAGGTCAGAGGTCACAGTGCACACATGAACACTGGTCCATCCAGGACAGCTGAACATGAAGCTTGTGTGTGTGTGTGTTATACTAATAGGAGTTTAATTTAGTACTAATATTACAATAATATTAATATATAATATTACAGTTATTATTGATAGAAATAAAGTTTTGTACTGGACAGCATTTAAATTAGAAATATTTTAGTATTAAAGTTTAGTATTAAAGTTTAGCAGTAGACAGAGTTTAGTGTAGCATATTAAGCTCTAGAAGTACGGTTTAGTGTTGGAGTTTAGTATTTAGGTATAGAATATAGTGTTCGAGTTAAGTATTAGAATTTATTATTATAGTATAGAAGTAGACTTTAGGTTTAGAATTTAGTATTAAGGTATAAAAGTGTAGTTTAATATTAAAGTTTAGTGTTTAGTTTAGTATTAAGTCATCGAATATACTTCGTTTGATTTGAGTTAGTTTAGTCTTAAGGTAAAGAAGTAGAGTTTAGTATTATGGTGTAGAAGAAGAGTTTAGTACTAGAGTATAGTATTTAAATTTAGTATTAGAGTATAGTATTAGAGTTCAGCATTAAGGTGTAGTAGAGTTTGGTATTAGAGTTTAGTTTTATGGTGTAGAAGAAGAGATTTAGCATTAGAGTATAGTATTTGAATTTAGTATTAGAGTATAGTATTAGAGTTCAGCATTAAGGTGTAGTAGAGTTTGGTATTAAAGTTTAGTATTAAGGTGTAGAAGTAGAGTTTTAGCATTAGAATGTAGTATTAGTGTTTAATATTATACTATAGTATTACAGTATTAGCAATTTAGTAGAGTATAGTATTTAGATTTAGGGTTTAGTACTACTGTATAGCATTAGAGTTTAATACTGTAGTATAATACTAGAATATTATGTTAGAGTTTAGTATAGTATTAAAGTATAGCATTACAATTTAGTAATAGAATTGAGTACTACAGTATAGTATTAGAGTTAATATTAAAGTATAATATTAGAGTATAGTATTAGTATATAGTATTAGAGTTTAGTGCTACAATATAGTATTAGAGTTTAGCATTAGATTATAGTATTAGTGTATAGTATTAGGGCTCATTGCCACAGTACGTTATTAGTGTATAATATTAGAGATTAGCATTAGAGTATAGTATTAGAGTATCGTATTAGGGCTCAGTGCCACAGTACGTTATTAGTGTATAGTTTTAGAGATTAGCATTAGAGTATAGTATTAGAGTATCGTATTAGGGCTCAGTGCCACAGTACGTTATTAGTGTATAGTATTAGAGATTAGCATTAGAGTATAGTATTAGAGTATCGTATTAGGGCTCAGTGCCACAGTACGTTATTAGTGTATAGTATTAGAGATTAGCATTAGAGTATAGTATTAGTGTATCGTATTAGGGCTCAGTGCCACAGTACGTTATTAGTGTATAGTTTTAGAGATTAGCATTAGAGTATAGTATTAGTGTACAGTATTAGAGTTTAGTATTAAAATATTAGAGTATAATGTTAGAGTATAGTATTAGTGTATAGTATTAGGGTCCAGTACCACAGTATGTTATTAGAGTATAATATTAGAGTATAGTATTAGTGTATATTATTAAAGTGTAATATTAGTGTGTAGTATAAGAGTTCAGTACTACAGTATGTTATTAGAGTATAATATTAGAGTATAGTATTAAAGTACTACAGTATGTTATTAAAGTATAATATTAGAGTATAGTATTAGTGTATATTATTAAAGTGTAATATTAGTGTATAGTATAAGAGTTCAGTACTACAGTATGTTATTAGAGTATAGTATTTGTGTATAATATTGGAGTTATTAGAGTATAATATTATAATATTAGAGTATAGTATTAGAGCTTAGTTTTAAAATATTAGAATTTATCATTAGAGTATAGTATTATAGTTTAGTGCTACAGTAGTGTACAGTATTAGAGTGTAGTATTAGTGTTTAATATTAGTGTATAGTATTAGAGATTAGTTTTAAAATATTAGAATTGATCATTATAGTATTATAGTTTAGTGCTACAGTATATTATTAGAGTTTAATATTACAGTAGTGTACAGTATTAGAGTGTAGTATTAGTATATAGTATTAGAGATTAGTTTCAGGAGGAGTGAAAGGTGAGAGGGAGAGGCAGGTGTGGACCTCAGGGCTACAGACAGAGACCACACACACACACACATACACACACACACACTCCTCTCCAGGCTAAATTGGTGGGTTCATGTTGGAGTCAGTAGTCAGAAAGTTTTACTTTATTATTATGAGAAATGATTTTTAGATCAGGCTAATAGTTATTGCTGTGTTCGTAGCCTGTAAGTGATAATTTGTAAGTTGTAATAACGTCAGTTCCCACCTCGCCATGTTCAACACGTGAAGTGAAAAAAAAATAAACATGGACGTCTCTTTGAAAGTGTGTCTTTTTTTTTCCTGTCATGTTGATTTGATGTCACTCGGTAAACGGGGAAGGAACTGGTAGCTGAGTAAACTACCTCAAGCTGATGAGTTGAAATTTCCGTGGCTGAAATGTCATGAACAAAGGAATGCCAACACACACACACATACACACGCACACACACGCACACACACACACACACCAGGGTGTGGTCTGGCCTGACTTAAACTGGCCTGTAAAAGACTTTGTTATTGGATTTAAGTCAGTCCCAATTTACTTTGATCTGCCCCTAAATATACATCCTTTTTTAGTCTATATTAAGTTTGACATCTTGTATACAACCAAAATATGTGTGTTAGTTTAAACAAAAACTAAATATAGACAATATTCCCTTTACCTCAAGTGCAGTCAATGAACCGAGACAGGTTTAGTGTCTGAAAATTGCTATTTGGAGCTTTGAGGCTAAAGTACATAGCTAAGCACCATGCTCAGGGACGTGTACGGCAGACGCTGCACTTAACCGGATTTAAAAACATGTAATCGTTGATATGGTGAAGTTTTCTGTAAGGACACATTTATTTAACTTTGAAGTTTTTCACCAAAACATTGCTTAGCTGTTGAAAAGTATCTGCTTTGACGTTATTAAGGGTCAAAAGTTTATGGTCTCTTAAAATCACAGAATTGTCAGATAGAAACGTATAATTCCAGGGTCTCATTTGGGGATAATTGTTTATATTTGG
>CM040477.1:18375762-18401062 GCA_022758105.1 Pangasianodon gigas
AGGCGTGGCCTCTGGGACTGATTCTCAGTGATGAAGGTGAAGGAGGCGTGGCCTCTGTGACTGATTTTCAGTGATGGAGGCGTGGCCTCTGGGACTGATTCTCAGTGATGAAGGTGATGGAGGCGTGGCCTCTGTTACTGATTCTCAGTGGAGAAGGTGAAGGAGGTGTGGCCTCTGACTGATTCTCATTGGAGAAGGTGAAGGAGGCGTGGCCTCTGACTGATTCTCAGTGGAGAAAGTGAAGGAGGCATGGCCTCTGTGACTGATTCTCAGTGATGAAGGTGAAGGAGGTGTGGCCTCTGGGACTGATTCTCAGTGAAGGAGGCGTGGCCTCTGTGACTGCGCCTTAGTGACTGAAAAATGGAGCTGACAGCAAACTGACAAATGCATCTCAGACATTTAACACACTTTGAGCTTGAAAGACGGATCAGTGGATCAGGAAGAACAAGAGATGAGGGGAAAAAAACGAGTGCTGGAAGGAGACAGTATGCAAATGAGACCTCCTTTTTCCGCTCCTTATATTTTTCAGTCCTATTCTTTATTTTTTGTCAGAAGAGGAAACAGAGTGTCAGAGATTAAGAGAGCGAGAGAGAGTGCTCCGGCGAGTGTGTGTCGTTTATCACGGCTGAGCGGGACGTAATTATGACAAGACGGCTATTTGTGTGTGGGAGAGAGACGGAGAGAAACATTCTTCTTCTGCCATAAAAGGCCACGCACTCGGAGCCACCTGTTGCTGCAGTTTTAATCTCCACAGCATCTGGACCTCCTTATTCAACATCCACTGACCCGCTTATGACAGGAAATAAGTCACACACACACACACACAGCTGTTCTCAGAGCGGACACCATTTTGTGGACATCAAGGTTAAAAGTAATTTCCTCACCCAGAACATATTTTTGTGCACTCAGCGCTAAATCAGTCAAGCTATGCTAGCAGGTGTGCATGTAAACAAAACAGCACATTCACACGCTAGCGAGCTTCAGTTTGTTCCATCCTTGATGATGATTTAATAAACTTCCTGAAAAAAAAATAGCAGTGATTATCATTCACTCATTATCGAGCTATGGTTAGCTCGATAGCTGGATTTCCTCTGATTATCATACACACATTTTATAGCTAAAGTTAGCAAATCTAACAAACCATGCTAGCGTGTGTCTATTACAACAGAAATTAGCACCGCTACAGAGACAGATGAAGTCCAGCTAGCTAGTTAGGTTTGCTAACATTATTTGGAGCATGCAATAACCACATCTAGGAAAATGATCATCACTAATTGTCTTGTTCGGGTAATTATTAAATCATCATTAAGGACGTCAGTGCAGCAGCGCTAATTTATGCTTTAATGGACACATGCGAGCATGACTGGCTAGATTTGCTGACTTTAGCTCAAAAATGAATGTATGATCATTATTGACCATTTTTTTTCAGTTAATTATTACATCCTTAATAATGAATTAATAATTTAAAAAGATATTAGTGATTATCATACACTCATTGTCTAGCTAAAGTTAGCAAACATAGCTAGCAACCAAGACTTAATCTGTCACTGCAGCAGTGCTAATTTCTGTTTTAATGGACACACACTAGCATGGCCGGCTAACGCTTAGCGTTTAACCCTGAACATCATTCTGTAACTCATGTAACATGTCTGTTTACTGGACTCTTTTAAACCTGTAAATAAAATCTGCTGTTAATATTCTGGATTTAAGATGGCGTGTGCTTTATTAATTAGCATCATTACACCATTACATCATTACAGAAATGTAAATCCTAGCATCATACATAGATTTGCATTATTATTAGCTTTTGATATATAATTAGACTCTCAAAAGAGTTAGCAAAAACTAGCCTAGGGGATAGCAGGTATGCTAACAAAATGAATGTAATGGTGTTGATAATTAGCTAGCTGTTAATCATATTACACTCAAACAGAGAAATTTATATCTTAGCACTGTAGATTTGCCTTATTATTTGCTTTTGAATTGTAATTAGACTTTCCAAAACCTAGCCTACCGGCTAGCGAGTGTGCTTTGGAAATGAATCGTTGGCTCTTTCCACCACGCCTGGCCCGACTCGCACATTTCTAATTGTTTTTAAAGGCCTTTAGCGAGCCACTGAGCGCATTAATGTAATTAATCTCGGTGTTAAGGGACGCACGGCCGAGCATGAACACCGAGCTTTGCTACATTAATAGTAAAACTAATTATTTCATGATCGTTGATGGCTAACGACCTGTAGCATCCCCGGAGGACAAAGTCATGATAAATGGGTTCATTTTCCTCTTATGAGGACACGTTCATTTAACACGAAGCTACAGGGGAGGGGGGGAGGCAGATCTTTTAATCCTGATCCAGAGCGATGAGAGAAAGCACTGAATATTCGTTATGTATTAGCGAGTGGGCGAGGGTGATAGCGACAGCGCAAGCGGCGAGGTAGAGGACGGAGAGTGAAACAGGATTAAGCATGAATCAGAGGTTAGCGAAATGGTTAGCGGCGTTTTTTTTTTTATCCCTCTAATTACGAGTAGCTCTGATCTATCTCCATCTCCATCTCTATCTCAGAGCCGGAAGCGTTTGCGCTAACGAGGCCTCCTCGGTGGCGGTTCCTCAGATAAAAACCTCGACCCGATTGATCCGAGCAGGACGGAGAAATTCCGCTCTCCTTCGGCTGTATTGATTTAATTTGGTGCTTGAAAAGCTCTAATTAATAACGATAATCAACGTGTCCCTGCTTGTTAGCGTCAGACGAGTGGCCGCGGTGATGAGTTCGCTCTTGTTCGTTTTCCTGTTTCATCCTTCTCGTGCTACAGTATTTCTCTCTTTTTAATCTATCCCACGTTTAATCCTCGTCTCCTTTGCTTCTGTCTCATTTACAGATTGGTAAACAATAACAAAGCTACTGCTGCACACGTCCGCTCTCGAAGTCTTTCTATTCATTTCTACCGGCTGACCTCAGGCTCCACAACATCTCCTCAAAGCGAGACGCACCATCAGCTTCTCAGAATGAATGAACAACTGGACAGAGTGTATTCATACATACATATACACACCCACACACACAGTGCATCCATGGATCACCAGCATTCGGTTGTTGTGAATGTCTGCTGCTGCTTTTCCGCACCTTGTTCTTGTTATTCTGACGCTGTCCTTCTGCACCCTGTCCTTCTGCACCCTGGATTTTTGCTCCTAATTACTGACGTCTCTTTGTCCTGTGTTAATTGTTGAATGTTGAATGTTATAACTTTGTCTAGTATTTCAATGTCCTTTGCTGCTATAGCACCCAAATTTCACCTTGGAGTAGGAAGTCCATCCATCCATCCATCCATCCTTCCATCCATCTCCAGCTTTCTCCACAGATTCAGTGACCTTGTTTGCATCTCGGAGTGTGTTTACACCACAACAGAGACGGTGAAATCTTATCATAGTTTGGATGTTTACGATTGCTTTCATGGCTGAGAGGTAGGAAATATTTGCTCGGATAATGCGTCAGGCGACTGTGTTGCACACAATGTTGTTGTACGGTGAAATTCAAGCAAATTAACAAAGCAAAGTTGTTTAAAACAAACTCAGCATGGTTCGTTGCTTAAAAGGAAGGGGAAATATGGTTGTGCTAGTGGCTGGGCGAGTTAGCTAGCTAGCTTTCTCGTTCGGTAAATGAACGTAGCTGTTTAGGAGTTACGGCTTGTTTAAAGCCTGTGGTTTTAAATGTCTCTTTAACCCTGCTACAGGTTGTTCATGACTCTTAATATCATGCAACAATGCCCCGTATAAATATGTAATATTTCGTATAATTTGAGCTAAAGTATAGAGTATGCTACAGCTCCTGGAGCTGGAATTAGTGAATTAATCTTTGTTCCTGGCGTGAGAGAAAATCCAACAACTCAACAAAATGGTCCTAATTTTAATTTGGACATCCTGTCATAGATAAACAGATACGCACAGATTATGGTTATTCACTAGCGTTTTCAACCAGATCTGTTCTAGGAACAGTGACATCACTTCCTGTGCTCATGAATATTCATTTGAAGGTTTATAAGAAAAAAGAAGAACCTCCAGTTGTAAATGTTTGTAAATGTTATGGATATTAATACTATTTTAAAAAATAATTTTATCCCAGTTTAATTAACTACACCTAGCATCAATCTTTGTTGTCACTTGTTTTTAAAATTCTCTCAATATTGAGTCGTTTGTTGCTTTACTGCTTCATATCTAATTTGCATAGAATTGCAAAAAAATCTTAACTGAAATGTTGACCGTTACTGAAATCGTGGCTCCGTGTCGCAGACGTACGTAGAAAAAGAAGCTTTGACGCTTGTTAGCATAAACGTAGCGTTACACTGTATTACTGCTGTGACTAGCCGTATGCATGTGGGTGTAATCCTTTTACAGAGGAAGAGCTTTGAGAAGACCTGAAGAAAACACATCACGCTAAATAACTTTCAACTGTCAGCGAAAAAATCAGAAAAGTGCTGACTCTCGCTGAGTCAAAGAGAAGCGGCGTGGCGTAATTAGCCGAGCGAGGCGTCTCCTCTCAGGCTGATGATTGATATTTACTGAGCGTAAGCGTTAGTGAGTTTGTTTCGTTGATGTGGGTTTATTTTCTTCCTGCTTTGCTAGCAGACTTCACAGTTTCCTCCTTCTTTATCTTTCCTTCTCTTCTTCTCAGCTCCAGTGTCTGGGTATTATGCTAATTCCTGTTTCCTTTTGGTTTGGTTTTGGAAAAATGTGAGGGTTAGCTCCTCACCATGACTCTTTTTAAATCTTGTTAGACAGAGATGCTAGCTAGACGTGGCTGAGTGAAAAATCAGTAAAGTTAGGGGGTGTTATGTTGATATTGCTAATTCTGAATCGTACATGGGGTTACCTGATGCTTCTTCCTCCCAAATTATTTAGAAATCTTCTAAGAGCCTATTTTTTTAGCTAGCAATAAGACGCTAACTGGCATTTAGAGGTATTAAACACACACACACACAGACACACACACGCGTATACACAATATATATAGCTAGCTAAATCCAAACTGAACACAGAGTCTCCTATGAAAGAAGGAGACAGTGAATTTTAGGATTGAGAATGAAAAATTAACCCAAAAACAACCCTAATGAGGGAATGAAAAAGTGGGCGAGAGACACAGAAAAAGAGATGGAGAGATATAGGGTAAAGGCTGAGAGAAAGAACGAGGGAAAGAACGAGAAGACATGGACCTTAATCCTTCACAGCCGGGGCGTGCTGACAGGAAAAAGACAGAGTGTCGAGTGGGGCTCTCTCATGGCCGAGGCAACTCCGACGATATTTTTTGGTGCCTGTCAGGCTGTCTAATAAAGTAGGGCTGGAATATGAAGTATCTCTCTCTGATGTAATACAGCCCATAAATCACGTTTAATTACGTAGCACGGGGACAGGCCGTGGAAGCCCTCGGCGGATTTATGGGACCTGGACTTGGCATCTCAACAACTCCATGCTTTTAATATCATTAGCCTGTCGTATTTTATTGGGGTGCTTGTCACGGAGCACGCCCAAACTCCTTCTTTTCCGTCTTATTTTTTCGTCCTCGAAGGTTTCACCCGAGAAGAACTTTGCGTCTGATTTAGAAGATCCACACCGTTGTTATCTCTCTGCTTATCGATTTTCTTCTCTCTCATTCCGTCACGTAATTCTCCATCCCTCCATCCCTCCCTCGTTGGTTGGCGTCCTTCCTTCCCGAGCTTTTCATTTCATGCCGGCTTTTGACAGGACAATGAGGAGGAAGATGATAAAGAGGAGGAAAGTAAAAAAAAAAAAAGGAGGAAAGGAAGAAAAGGAAAGGAAACAAAGCGAGTCTGGAGATTGTCTTCTTTCTACCGACGCTTGGAAGATGACACTAGAGCTAGTGACAACAGCCATCTACTAGATGCTAAATTTAAAATTTCCAGACTTGTGTTAGATTTGTGCACCACCTCGATATTTCACAGGTCTTTATTAATGTTCCAGGACAGGAACGAGGAAGAAGGGGGCGGTGCTAATGAGAGTGAGGGATAATTAAGCTTCTGGCACTGTGGTGACCATAACTGATGACTCCTGATGACAAACTGCCATTGCTATCTCACACACACACACACACACACTCCTCCCATTCATTAACACTCTTAACCCTAACACTCCTAACCCAGGATAATATACGTGCTGCTTAACCTCAGCGTGACCCTCAGCACTGCGTTACTCATTTACAACACCTCAATCACAGATCTCTAGCTGTACGAATGTTATTCAAAGCAGAAAAACACCCTGATACCAACATCCGATACCACGTGATACCGCGTGACGTACTCCTAGTGTACGTGTTACGCTAATGATGACAACATGCGATACGAAATGACAGCGATCTGGACATACTTCACGATTCATAATCAGAGTAAAGTATCAACGTCCAGATCAGAAGGGTCTTTTATCATATCATGAGAATTCTCTACGATCCTCATTAAGATATTTTCTCTTATTTAAGAATTTACAGCACTATATTTTTAGTTTGTCTTAGTATTCATGAATAAATGTATGATACTAATTATTATTTTATTATTATTATTATTATTATTATTATTATATTATTAGCATGAGATGAAATGTAGTTCTACAAAAGCATATTTTCTCCGTAACAAGTGCTCACTGCACTTCATACAAAAAATCTACAGTTTTGTGTGTTTTTTATTTATGTGTTCTTCTGTTTTTGTGTAGGTTTTATGCAAAGTTTTTTTGGAGAGTTGGCTGGAGAGTACAAATTAAGAAAAACAAATAGAGAATATAACTCCAGAAGAAAGAATGTTATATTATGATGACAAAAAGAGGTTGAAAGAGACAACGGAGAAAAAAAAAGTCTTACGTTTTGCTGTTCACTGTTGTTTATGTAGTTTTACTTCTGTATTTTTTATGTGTATTAGCGTGTAGCGTTATGTAGCGTTAGCTTGTAAAGTATGAGCTGAGTAAATAAATAAATAAATAAATAAATAAATAAATAAATAAATAAATAGAAATGATAGCGTTTTAACCAGAATACAGCTGTTGAAAGCCCAAGTCCACTGGAATGGACAACAAAAAAACATTGAAGTCATAATGTTTTGTCTTTTTTTTTTTAAGTGTATTTGTCAAAGGTTTAAGCGTAAGAAAAAGCAAAGATAAATTCTTACTTGTGCCTAGAAAAGAAATTCAGGTCTGTGAATGATTTGCGCTGTGTACTCGCTCAGAGTTATTCTGCATCATTAGAAATAAATTCACGATAATTCACGGAGCATCGACCCCTTGCCTTCTTAACCGAATATAAGTCATCTCTCAGGACTGTGGTGATGCCTCAGGCCATCGACATGCAGGATGAAGTCATCATCAATATACATAAACAAACACACACACACACACTCACACACGATGTAATGGCTGTTAAACATCCTGGTCTCCTCTGAGTTAATTAGAAGAGTCCGGATCTGTATGTAAGGAATAAACACTCAGTGTTGTGCTGTTATAGTAAAATAATCAGCGACAGGGTGGTGTGATGAACGCAGAGTTACTGTTACCACCCTGAAGTTGATTATTTTCCTATAACAGCATGTCCTGAAGTGTTTTATTCCTCTTCCACCACAGCGATTTGCCAAATCATTACACTGTTTCCTTAATTAAAGAATGAAACACTCTTTAATTCCATTTAACGTTGTGGAACGTCCACGAAACGAGTTCTCACATACGTTATAGCCGCTATAAACAGTCGTTCCCTCACCAGCCTCTCTTTTTCTCTCTGTCTTAAAGTTAATAAGACAAAGAAAAACAACACCACAGCTTATCATGTTACCGAGAAACCGCAAAAAGTGTAAACTCCTCTGTCCTGAAGATGTCGGAAAAGTTACAGCTGTGTTACTACTTTCACTTAAAGTCATTTTCAGGCTCTAATTTATGTAACAAGGTTGTATTTTCAACTCGACCTCCTTACAGAATCTCACGTCATCGCAGAAAAGAAATAAAGAAGAAAAGAATTTAAAGAGAGAACTTACTTTTCTTCTTCACGTGATCCTCAGGAAACGTGGATGATGCAACTTCCTGCTGAAACTTTTCAGTGTTGAGTGAACGAACTAACAGATATATATTTTTTTCATCAGCTATAAATTACGGATCGTTTAGAAGGATGTTTCAAGCGTGAGATGTTAAAAGGTTTCACACAATAATGCAAGAAAATGATTTGTGAAGAATTTTAATGATCAGATTTGAAGTTAAAGTGAAGTTCTATTGCGCTGGGACGAGGTTACAGATGCTGTTTTCTAAGTGCTGTAGATTATTTATCTGTCTGAAAGATGCGCATACTGTAGGTTGCTGTGAAGGAAAATTTATGTTTAATATCTTTTAAAATGATTTACTGTAAATAAAATATCAGCGGGATGCTAACGGCACCTCGACCGCATGCTGACCTTGAATAATGAACTCTGCAAAACCTCCACCAGTTTATTTCATGCTCACTTTGCAAAGTGAGAGCATTAATTAAAGTTTTAAATTTATTTTAATTGATTTAGAGCTAAAATACGTCTATAAATTGTGAAAAAAACAGCAGTTTGGTGACGAGTCTGTTAATAAATGTTGAAGTAATAGAGCTAGTGGTGTTATTGTTAATGTTGTATTGTGTGTGTGTGTGTGTGTGTGTGTAAAGAAAACCTGCCAGTGTGATATTTATGGCCACATTCTCCTGTCTCAGAGTGTGTATGCAGCGCATTGTTTATTGTTTAGCTCCATTGTGAGAGGAGGTCGAGAGGGAGCCATAACTCATCCCTTCTGTCCAACAAGTGTCCTTTCTCCCCGCATGCCCCGTGCCAAAGAGGATACACACAACCCGTGTGTGTGCATGTGTGTGTGTGTGTGTGTGAAGGGGAACGACAGCAAGCATAAGCAAAACAGCATCTGCATGTGTTTAGGGCAGCCTGGGAGAACAGGAGGAGGGGGAGAGTGATGGAGGAGAGGCGCAGTTGGTGCTCTTAAATCAGGTGTGACCTCGCCATGACCCCCCCACCTCTCTCTGACCCTCCAATCACCAGCCCTGGTGGAGAAGGAGGGACGACAACTGAGGAGGATGAGGAAAACACCAGGACAGAGTTGTTAGGGAAAATGTGGAGTTTGGCAATCTAAAGCTAGCGAGGATCGAGAAACGTCTATGGAGCATTGTGTCTAATATTTTATAAACACACACACACACACACACAAATACTCAAACACATATGCACACACACACTCACACACACACACACACGTGTAGCCCATCAGAGAAGGAAATATGTCTGATAGAGCATGAAAAATAAATTACAAGAAAAGTGTACAGTGATTTCAGCAATCTTTTACGATTAATTCTCATCCCATTCTACAAGATCGCAATAAAATCTCGTCCGAATTCTTTATCAGCTTTACGTGAATTCTCCGTGTCAGATTTTACGATAAAGATTCTCTAACGACGAACATGCGATTAAAGCTCAAATGAATATAATCTTTACGTTTTGCTTACGCTATGCAAGAAAACACGACGCTAACATAAACACAAACATCATCACAGTGAGCTGCAGGTAATGAGGAGATATCTTCTGTCCATTAGCATGTTTTATTTTTCGTCATCAACGCTAGCGTATCTGTAGCTGTCCCGGGAGCTTGCCGATCTCCTATTGGTGGATTTTAGACGAGCGTTGTAGCAGCGCTCACACTCTAATCTGACTTTAATCAGAAATTACACACTGTCTCGTTTTGAGATGGTGGTGAGTGCATCTCAGATCGTGTGTTCTAACACCGCTGATCTCAATTCAGAAGAATTATTTTGCCATTTTTGTCTGCAAGAGCAAAACTCGGCCATAAATGGTGCCTGAGAGACTGCGGCTCAAATTTCACATTATCGCTACGCACTATTTTCCTTCACTACACACTGTGCACATTAGAAGATCTATTAGATCACATTAGAAGTATCTATTACGTAATTATTATAGGACAGTAATGTCTCAACATGTTTTTGCACCAAACAGAAAACTTAAATTTGCGTTTGTGTTGTGGCAGGATTTTGTTCAGAACATCAACCTTGGGTTTTTTGGCATTTTATGTACTATTATAAACCGATATTGAACAATAACACTAACCGATGTTCTTATTACAGTTAATGTTTGAATTTTAAAAACCTCTCCTGTAGCTTTCAAAGGTCTGTTTTGCGTCTTCAGGATTTTTTCAGGATTAGTAAATACTTTTGAATGTGAGGTCAGAGGTTTCGATTTGAGACGCAGCTCATGACAACAATCACGATGACGGAGGAAAGCAACGTCAGTGTATTGAACATCGCTGTGGATAAAATCGCTAGACGTTTTACGTTTCCGTTTGGAAACTAGAGAGACAGGGATGTTTTGGCTCTAGTGCCATCTAGTGGATGTCGCTTTTAATCCTCCAGATGTACATAAAGTTCGCAGACGAGTGTGTGAAGTCACACCTCGAGTATAAACCAGGACTCCGCTACATAGGACGCAACGTTTCACACTTTATAAGTCTGGAATCGGAAAACTTTGACTGAAAAATTAATTATGATGTTTTACAAAAGTGTTTGTTGACAGAGTTTAACATCTGCCCTTAGACTTCCATTATAAGTGAGTTTAAAGTGAACACTTTTCCTCGTTTTTTGTTTTTTTTTTTTTGGAATTGTTTCAAAATGGATGTCTGTGGTTACGAACACACACTGCACATTACAGATGCAGTGACAGAGTTTAGGTTAAAACACTCTGGAGTTTTCCTTTAAGCAGTCTGTCCTGTGGTGTGTTTGGACTCCTGTGTTGTAGTTGATTCATTTCTTTGCACTGTGTGTGTGTGTGTGTGAGAGAGGGGTCTGTGGATGGATGAGTATGTCCTGATGAGATGCTTGACTGCGGTATAATTTGTATGTTTGTGCTTCTGTGTGTGTGTGTGTGTGTGTGTGTGTGTGCGTGCGCTCTGTAATTATGTTTTATGATCTTCTGCTCAGTAAATGAGACATAAATCATGATGCAGTCAGCTGGTGTTCGTGTCCTCTCGCTTTATGGTCGCTCGCTGCTGACTTCACAGAGCTTTGATAGCTCCTCAGGAAAGCCATACATGGGGCGTCGACTCTGCAGTGTGTGTGTGTGTGTGTGTGTGTTTGCTGATACAGTCCAGGCCTCTCCGCCTTGGTCAGCATCCATCAAAGCGCAGTTTGTGCCGAGTTGGCTTTTGTTATTGTTCGCTGTAAATACTGAACTTTGTTGCTAAGGTAGGCCATAAAATAGCCATTAACTTTCAGGCACACAGACACAAATCACCTCCTCATGAACCCCCCATATCTCTGTCTCTCTCTTTCTCTCTCTCTCTCTCTCTCTCTCTCTCTCTCTCTCTCTTTCGCTCTCTTTCGCTCTCTTTCGCTCTCTCTCTTTCGCTCTCTCTCTCTCTCTCTCTCTCTCTCTCTCTCCATATACCTCCACACATATCAACCATGCTGAATTAAAGGAGTAGTTTGATAAGGAGTAGTTCGACTACGCTGGATTAAAGGAGTAGTTTGATAAGGAGAAGTTTGATAAGGAGTAGTTCGATTATGCTCGATTAAAGAAGTAGTTTGATAAGGAGTAGTTTGAGTACGGTGGATTAAAAGAGTAGTTTGATAAGCAGGAGTAAAGGAGTAGATTGATAAGGAGTAGTTTGACTACACTGAATTAAATAAGTAGTTTGATAAGCAGGAGTAAAGGAGGAGTTTGATAAGGAGTAGATTGATAAGGAGTAGTTTGACTATGCTGGATTAAAAGAGTAGTTTGATAAGCAGAATTAAAGGAGTAGTTTGATATGCAGTAGTTCCACCATGCTGAATTAAAGGAGTAGTTTGATAAGGAGTAGTTTGACTACGCTGGATTAAAGGAGTAGATTGATAAGGAGTAGATTGATAAGGAGTAGTTTGACTATGCTGGATTAAAGGAGTAGTTTGATAAGCAGGATTAAAGGAGTAGTTTGATAAGGAGTAGTTTGACTACGCTGGATTAAAGGAGTAGATTGATAAGGAGTAGATTGATAAGGAGTAGTTTGACTACGCTGGATTAAAGGAGTAGATTGATAAGGAGTAGTTTGGCTATGCTGGATTAAAAGAGTAGTTTGATAAGAAGGATTAAAGGAGTAGTTTGATAAGGAGTAGTTTGACTACACTGGATTAAAGGAGTAGTTTGATAAGGGGTAGTTTGACTACACTGGATTAAAGGAGTAGTTTGATAAGGGGAAGTTTGACTACACTGGATTAAAGGAGTAGTTTGATAAGCAGGATTAAAGGAGTAGTTTGATATGCAGTAGTTCCACCATGCTGGATTAAAGGAGTAGTTTGATAAGGAGTAGTTTGACTACACTGGATTAAAGGAGTAGTTTGATAAGGAGTAGATTGATAAGGAGTAGTTTGACTACGCTGGATTAAAGGAGTAGTTTGATACGGAGTAGTTTGACTATGCTGGATTAAAAGAGTAGTTTGATAAGCAGGAATAAAGGAGTAGTTTGATAAGGAGTAGTTTGACTACACTGGATTAAAGGAGTAGTTTGATAAGGAGTAGTTTGACTATGCTGGATTAAAAGAGTATTTTGATAAGGAGTAGTTTGATAAGGAGTAGTTTGATAAGCAGGATTAAAGGAGTAATTTGATAAGCAGGAATAAAGGAGTAGTTTGATAAGGAGTAGTTTGACTACACTGAATTAAAGGAGGAGTTTGATAAGCAGGATTAAAGGAGTAGTTTGATAAGGAGTAGTTTGATAAGCAGGATTAAAGGAGTAGTTTGATAAGGAGAAGTTTGACTATGCTGAATTAAAGGAGTAGTTTGATAAGGAGGATTAAAGGAGTAGTTTGATAAGGAGTAGTTTGATAAGCAGGATTAAAGGAGTAGTTTGATAAGGAGTAGTTTGACTATGCTGAATTAAAGGAGTAGTTTGATAAGGAGGATTAAAGGAGTAGTTTGATAGGGAGGATTAAAGGAGTAGTTTGATAAGAATTAGTTCGACCACACTGGATTAATGACAGTAAATCAAACCTCTTTGTTAGATCATCACTGCCAAAATAAACCTTGTTTTTAACGTCGATGGAGGAAACTGAAGTCCTACATTTACAGCTCTGCTTTGTAAATATGTATTTTAAAAAAACTAATAATAATAATAATAAAAGATGAAGATAAGAAAATATCTTGAATACACACAAAACAATCAAATATTCCTTATTATGAGATTATTATAAATCAAATCTAAGATTGTTCAGCCTGTTTTAGATGCTTTTACACATTTAAGCTTTCAATTTTCTTATTCTGTTTCTTTCTAGAAAGAAATCCTTAAAATTAGAACAATTATCAGCCAATAGAACGAGACAATTTCAAGTGCGTAATTAGTAAAAATATGTAGAAATAAACTGATATTTGGTTTATCATCTTAGAATAGGAAATACATTTGAAGATACTAGATATTTTCACTTGCCCTTGTCACAGAAGATGTCAGCTTTTGCAGTCAGTAAGGCCAAAAGTCAGATGTTCTGAGTGTTTTAGTCGTTTTTTAATCGCAGCACGCCCACGGTGTTAGCAGACTTTTTTTTTTTTTTTTTTTTTTTAATAAAAAACACCAAGCCGGATATTTATTCCCCAAGGAGCAATGCGTTGGCCATAAAACCGAGCAAGCGGGTATATTTCATTCCTGCAGATTATATTCAACACTATTAACACACCATCTGCTTACAAACACACACACACACACACACACACACACACACACACACACACATGCAATGAGCTACACTCGGCTGAGTGAAACTGTTAAAAACAACCGGAACAGGAGATTAAAGATTTTATATCATACTAACAGCCAGGGCTCGATTAGAGGAGGGATGCCAAGCTCTGGTTAATAAATAAAATAAAAAGTAATAAAAGTAAACAGGAAAATATAAAATTAAATCATTATAATGACATAATTTGAAAATATATTAATACAATATAATTAATTACTACTACTATTACTATTACTAACTACTACTACTAATAATAATAATAATAATAAAACATTCCTCTTGTAAAGCAGCCATTTTTTCCACTCATTAGTGCGTGACGTCACTTAAGATGTCTGTTATTAGTAACTTTCAGTGAAGGAAGAGCGAAACAGCAGATAATATATCACTACATCTGAGTCCATGACTGTGAGAAAATTTTCCTAACATTTAATTTGGAACAAATTTCCATGGGCTTTGGGTTTTATTTTACATTGTGAGGTTTTTTTTTACACCTGCCAGAATGATGATAAATTTCAGTGCACAGAAATCTGTAAAGAAGAAACGATTTGTTAGTCGTGAACTCTGCATGGACTGCAGGGAATAGGCTAAAAGAGGAGGATAACCAAATAAAAAAAACAAGAAAGAAAAAAAATGATTTAAAAAATGTTAAAATTATATTTAAAAATTTTTTTTTTTATTAAATAGTACCATAAAAGTGGAACGTAATCCTTTTCAAATAGTAACAGTAATAATAATAAACTTTTCAGACTTAGATTTAATACAGAGAGATGTGAAGAGAAGTGAAAAGATCGAAAATTAAAAAATAAAATAAGGAACAAGACAAAAATAAAAGGAAGTAGAATAAAAATTCAAAAAAAATGGGAAAAAATACAAGTTAAAGTATAATAAAAAAATAATCAGGCTTTACTGATAATATACGAATTAAATATTATATTAAAATAAAAAGTGCAAACAAGAACATAGAAGAGTGGAGAAATAAAAACAAATAAATTAATAGAAATATACTGTGTATAATATAGCATAATTATAAATATAATTAGATAAATACTAAAATGAAAAAATATCTAGTGTATGTTTTAAGGGTTTTTACTGGTAATGTTTCAGAGCTGCTTGATGACTGTTTTTTTTTTTCTTTTTTCTGTAGGCATGACAGCAGTCCCTGTGACGCGATAAGGAAACTGATGTTTTAGGTCAGAAGGCTGTTCAGAGGTCACGCCCTCTCGTCCTTCCTTATCTGGACGAAAGGAAAGCAGGAGGCAAAACATGAGATGTTCTTCTGAGGAAACAGACACACACACTGATACTGATACTGCAGTGAAGGAATGACGGACGGAAGATACGTCCAAACGTCCACCGTCATGGACAAACAGGAACACACACTCGCTCGAAAGCGCCAAATCACCAATCGTAGATGTGACGACATTTCATCAATCAGCTCACGTTATCACATCTCCTCTTTATCCGCATGCTAACGTTATCACTTTCCTGTAACCATCAGCCATGTTTTCTGCTCCCACGTTTACGCAGGACGCGTTAAACCGCACTGCAGCACCGGCGTTATGTAGCTACACAGTACTTCAGTATTGATTTGAGCAAAATTGTTCTATAAAATATAGACGAGATAGTTTGTAAAAAACGTCATTATTTCTAACTTTCACTTAGAAATAATGCTGTTTATCACTGAGTCTTCACCTGGACTGATTTAACAAACACTAACATTCTGCCTGATTAATCGCACTTTTTATTTGTGATCGTCATTTTTGGGTTCTTCGGTTAGTTAAAGATAAAAAACCGAACTAACTTCATTTAAGCTAAAGTCAGCTATTAGTGAATTTTATTTTTCGTAATATTTACATATTCAAAGGCAAACAATTCACATAATATCTAATGATCTACATTTAGTTGCTTAACATAAATCTTTTAAAAGAGATAAATTCAAAGTCTCTTGTGTGACCTGATACACAAAAAGCCTCTGAATAAATGCATGACATTTATTGCGTACTAATTCACTAAATTAAAAAAATAATAAGTAAATTGTTTGAAATTTTGATATTAGGCTCCATGTAATCAGTTCATTCTAAACAGCGTCATAAATTTATAATAAACATATGTCTAGTGTACTACATAGGGTACTACAAGGCCATTATGTTATACTCTATGTAGTGAATATAAATAGTGAAGAAGGAGTTATTTGGGAATTCTCCTCATTGCGAATTATTCTGTAAAATTTAGTGCTACTGCTAATGTTCACTCTGTCTCTGGCAGTGTATATAACATTATAAAGTCATTATAACATTATATAACACATAAATACCAAATCTTTAAAGTACTTCTAGTGTTTCATTTTCTTCCGAGATCATCAACACGTTAATTAAATAATTATTCATCCCAAGTAAAAGTTAGAGTGATTATATTAAGTTGTTTCGTGCACTGATTCAGAATCGTTTTACGAGAGAACCGAGTCAATTCGATTGTCGCTTAAACGATTCAGATTACATTTATTTGATTCACTTTTAAAGGTTTCTGGATATATTGTGGTGTCTTGTGCATTGATTCAGAATCATATAAGAAAGATTCCAGTTGATTTGATTATCTCTAAAAATGATTCTGGTTATATTGTGATGTTTTGTGCATTGATTCAAAATGGTTTAGACTCGAATCGATTCAGTTCTCTCTGAAATGACTCTTAATATATTGTGAAGTCTTGTGAATCGATTCAGAATCATTCAATTTGATGATTATTATTATTATTATTATTATTATCATTATTATTATTATTATTATTATTATTATTCAATTAAACAATTCTGATTACATAATAATGGTTTGTGATTGTCGATTCAGAATTGTTTGAGTGAATCAAATTCATTCGATTCTCTCTTAAAGGATTCTGAATATATTGTGATGTTTTGTGCATCGATTCAGAATCATTTAAAAGACTCAAATTGATTCAATTCTCTCTAAAATGATTCTGATCATATTGTAATGTTTTATGCATCAATTCAGAATTGTTTAAGAGAGACTCGATTCGATTCAATTGTCTCTTATACTGTGAAGTCTTCTGCCCGAAACAAGAAAACACTGATTTTGAATAATTTAAGAGAGAATTTAATTGATTCATGAACTCATGAATTGAAGAATTTAATACTGTTTTTTCCATATCTATAACCTCAAACTCACATAGATGTTAAAGGTCACTTGTTGGTTCGTCAATTGCTAGTGTGAACAAGCATGTGAATTAAAGACGATTTAAATGACGCAAACTACAAAATGGCCGCCGACCTGTTAAAAATAAACTGCTACACAGTGGATAAGGTGCGATAACTGAAGTACAGCAGGGTCAGAATTTGCGTCAGGTTACTGTAGGGTCATCATGAGGTTGTCGGAAAACTCCCGGAGGAAACGGTACTTGAGCCGGAACTGGAAACGGGGGGGGGATTTACGCTAATAACCACGGTATTAAAACGCCTATTAGCATGTCAACAGTGACATCGGCGATTACAGGATACGGTGGTACTGATCTGTTCCAGATTTGCCATGCGAGCTTCGAGTGTTTCTGGGATACGGTCTGTGTGTGCGAAGGAAATGGGATCACAAGTTCAGGAGAAAGAACAGAAAAGAAAGTGTGTGTGTGTGTCTGTGTGTGTGTGTTCTGGCTGGGATGACAGCGGCCCATTCATCCTCCATGCTGGAGGAGACAGAGTGCTTGCTCGCGGTGGACAGCCGCAATAAATCACTTTCCCTAAGACTCGCTACCTACAGCTTATTGCGATCAGCATGACAAAGTCTCTCTCTCGCCGTCTGTTCCCTCCGTCTATTCGTTCATCTTGTCTTTTCTGCTCCTTCGCTTTCTTTCCACACCACACACTCTCCACACACACTCTCTCTCTCTCTCTCTCTCTGTCTCCATCTCTAACCATAACTATTCCAACAGATGGATGTAGGAACGGCCGAGAGTAGATGAATCGTGGAACGTTTTCAGTGGAGATGGTGGGTTTTATACAATAATGTATTGTTCTAAGCATGTCAGCCCATTTATTAAAACAAATCTTTAAGACGTTTGACTTTGAGTAATTTATTTCATTTTCAACAGGCTTGTATTGCCTTAAAAGAGCACTATAGGCTGTTTTAAATTAAGCCAAAATTACCAGATTTAGCTGTGACGTAGCATTTTAGCTAGCTCTGTCTGTAAACACAATTTTTCTTAAATTAATTCAGATTTCCTAAATCAACTCTGACATATATACAAAGTTGTGTATGTAAGAATCTAGCTTGCTTGCTAATCTGTATGCATTGGAAACTACTAGCAAGCCTGCCAATTTGCTAACTATAAACAGCTAAAACACACACACACACACACACACACATACGTAAATAATATCTAGCTAGCTGGCTAATATTTGAGTTTAGTGTAATATTAGTATCTAGACAATTCAATAAGAATACACTCAAATTTACCATGTAAGTTAAAGCTTTCTCATTTACGGCTGTTCCCTAAATATGCTAGATAATGCTAGTTTTTAAGCATGCTAATTTAAATGCAATTGTCATGTGTGTCTTGTCACATTCTTTGAAAAATTAAACCTGGTTAAGCAAACATTGCTTAAATAATAAAGAGAACAATCTGTGATTATAGCTAGTTATAGCTAGATAGCTAGTTTCTGGGTAACGCCAGATGTTCCCCGGTTGTTAGCATGCTGCAGCTTGTAGGAAAAGTATCACTGAAAATTTATAAACGAGCTCTGAAGCTTTACCTTTGACCGATAAATTCCACATGTTGTAAGTTCTCTGTGATTTGTGAGAAACTTGTGGAAAAAATGAAATAATTGCTGTTTTCTGACACCTGTTTAGCTAGCTAGCTAGCTAGTTAGTTATGGAACGTAGTTAGCTCACATTAGACCTCTCAGTAGTGTCAGCTAGCTACAAGGTTTAAAAAATAACACTTCGGTCAGTCATTATACATCACATAGAAGAAGAGTTTGAATTTTTGGTAGATCTGCTCCCTGCTAGATCATAGCTAGCATAGCTCTGGCTTAGCCTAGCAGCACTCTGAGCTTAGCAACACGACTGCAGTGCCAGATCAGCGTTAATTTGCTGCAAGCATGAAATATCTGAAAGTACAAAGCCCTTCATCTTCTTCTGCTGAGCTACAGCTTGGCTAGAAGCACAAAAAGGCCATTAGCGGCCACCTTTTTGTTTAAGTACGACAGGGAACACCGGACCCTTCATCAGTCATCCAAGCGACACACACTGGAAACAGGATATCTTTCTCCTCTACGTCCTCTGTGTGGTGTGTGTGTGTGTGTGCGTGTGTGTGTGTGTGTGGCCATTGTTCTAATGGAGGATGTGCTACTGCAGAATAATGATCTTCCTCTGTGTGTGTGTGTGTGTGTGTGTATTGATCAGTGTGTGATGTATTTCAACTGTCTCGCGATTATTGGGTCGTTCATCAGGACTGAATTACCCTATCAATACTGCGGCCCGCCGAGGACGGAGAGGAACTGCAGCGAGACACAGGGGTAGAGGAAAAAAGAGAGCAAAAGAGAGAGAGAGAGAGAGAGAGAGAGAGAGAGAGAGAGAGAGTTCTCAGCATCCCTGAAACAGCTGGAAAACCAGCTGCCATATTTGAATTCACTCCAAAACCAGCTACCATTTTTAAATACACTGCAAACCCTGCTGTCATTTTAAAATAAATTGCACATCCTGCTGCCATTTTAAAATTTACTGCACACCCAGCTGCCATTTCAAATCCACTGCAAAACCAGCTGCCATTTTAAAATCCAAAATGGCAGCTTGTTTTACAGCGTAGAGCTGAAATATCCAAAAGATAAGAATAGCATAGAGCTAAAATATCCAAAGTATAAGACTAGCATAGAGCTAAAATATCCAAAGTATAAAACTAGCATAGAGATTAAATATCTATTTGAATCCACTGCAAATCCTGCTGCCATTTTAAAATTTACTCTACACACAGCTGCCATTTTAAAGTCCACTGCAAAACCACCTGCCATTTTAAAATCCAAAATGGCAGCTTGTTTTGCAGGGTAGAGCTTAAAGACCCAAAGTATAAGACTAGCATAGAGCTTAAAGACGCAAAGTATAAGAATAGCATAGAGCTAAAATATCCAAAGTATAAGACTAGCATAGAGCTTAAGGACCCAAAGTACAAGACTAGCATAGAGCTAAAATATCCAAAGTATAAAACTAGTATAGAGCTAAAATATCCAAAGTATAAGACTAGCATAGAGTTTAAAGACCCAAAGTATAAGACTAGCATAGAGCTTAAATATCCAAAGTATAAAACTAGCATAGAGCTAAAATATACAAAGTATAAGACTAGCATAGAGCTTAAATATCCAAAGCATAAGACTAGCATAGACCTAAAATATACAGTACAAAGTACAGGACTAGCATTTTGCTTATACACAAGGCTAGCATAGCACTAAAATATCCAAAGTTTAAGACTAGCATAGTGAGCAGAGGTTATTAAAACCTCACACTGTGAGTCGGTGTTCATTACTGTGCTGCTCTCCACTGCTTTATGAGGCTGTTATAAAGTCTTTGGCTCGATCAGCACCAGTAACACTCTCAGAGAGACAGAAGAGGGGTGTGTGTGTGTGTGTGTGTGTGTGTGTGTATGCACTAAATGATGCGCTAACAGGCAGGACAACAGATTGTGGGCCCCACTTTCATCTCCCTCTGTGGCCCTTTAAAGTTCCAGGTTCTGTTCAACAAAGACGCCAGATAAAACGCAAAAATATACACTGCAGCATTTAAGAAAGTTAATTGCTAGCAAATATTAGCAAAAGTTTTCTATTTCAAATTGGCTAGCTAGCTGTTTATGCTAACATGTTAGCAGCAAATAACCAGCTTTATTCACCAAGTTTCATAAGGCTTATGAAAGAATGCTAATTAACATAATCTGTTTTTTTTTTTTTTTTGTGGTCAGCAATTTCAATATGAAGCCAAAATAAACCAACTGACACAAATCACTTCTTAACATCTTTCTTTTTTTGTGCACGATTTTGGCAAAATCTTCTAGCTATGGCCAGCTCGAACTTTCACCTGCTACTACTCCTTGTTTATTAGACCGCCCCCTTGTTTGACTGCCTGAAAAAAGCTAAGAACCACCTACTATTATGACCAAGAACATTTTAAAAGCTCATTTAATGAAGCTAAACCAGACTTTAACATGTAAACAAATGAAAAATCAGGGTAAGTTTTAAAACTGGAAGCTGGTCTTATAGTGAATTTACAAATGGCAGCTGCATTACAGTGTACTTCAAATGACAACTGCTTTGTAGAGTGTTTTTAAAAATGGCAGCTGGTTTTGCAGTGGATTTTTAAAAATGGCAGCTGGTTTTGCAGTGGATTTTTAAAAATGGCAGCTGGTTTTGCAGTGGATTTTTAAAAATGGCAGCTGGTTTTGCAGTGGATTTTTAAAAATGGCAGCTGGTTTTGCAGTGGATTTAAAAATGGCAGCTGGTTTTGCAGTGGATTTAAAAATGGCAGCTGGTTTTGCATTGTATGCTAGTCTTATACTTTGGATATTTTAGCTCTGTGCTAGTTTTGTATGTTGCATGTTGCCCTTTAATCTAACTTTTAAGTGCTAGACTGTACATATAAGATCATTTCTGCTTTGTACAAACTGCATAAATATCTTTAGTGTTATGGTCTAAAACCAGAGTTAAGTGCCATCTACTTTGAGATGATTGGGTTTTTTTTCTGTGTTAGCTACATTAGCCTCATAGCTACAAAGCAGAAAGAAAACTTCATACGCCATGAAGAAAAATTGTGAAAATTAACTGTGTTGCTAAATGATTCCCTCTTCCCGTGCCCGTGTCCTCCCGTTTAACTTCCTGTCATGATAAACTCAGGACCAACAGTTTGAGTCTGAGAGTCAGTTTGAGAACAAATATCAAATCTTTGGCATTGCACTGGAGCTACAAGTTTAATGTAGCTAACAAATAATAGCAGTTTATCTCACCCAAAATCTCCACCACATCCAGGTGTTCAGTGTTTTAGGACACACACATAAACCATGGAGCTGTGGTGGCGGCCATTTTGTACAACCTGAATCACTTTTTTCCTCAGTGCAGTTTGGTGTAACTCCGCCCCACCTCTAGGCTCCGCCTCTCTAAGATCGGCGGTGGGATTGTAATCGAAAGCAGGAAGTAATGCGGATGATAATAAAGTCTCACTCCAATACATAGATACGGAGCTTTATGTAAGTTGTTAGAAAGAAGGAATTATGAAAGATTTTTAATTAATTGTTAGCTATATTAGATTTGTGGTGTCAGTAATTTAAATTTGGTGTAAAGGGGAATGCATTCACTTTATTTTATTTTATTTATTTATTTACTTGTTTATTTTTCTTCCTTTTAACCCTCTGAAGTCTCAGTTTTTGGCACCAACATGATATCCATTTTCAATATCGAGTTGCGTGTTGTAATATTATAATATTTATTTCTCACTCGTAATCTGAAAACTTCTGTTGAAATTGCAGATTGTGAATTTTCAGTCGATCATGAAATCATTTCGATAGCGATGTTCTGAAATGATGTTGAATAAACAGATATGCGTGTTTTTATCTTTCTTTAGCTGACGCTGATGAGACAGTTCCTTCTCCTGGTGAAAGCAGATTCAGAGCTGAGTGTGTGTTAAACAGTGTTTTGGGGAAATTCTGAGTATTTTCTAGCGTAAGGTTCTGCGCCGGTGACTGGAAGCTTGAGAAGCGCTGTTTGGTTCTGGAATGAGGTTCTTTGGTTCTTTGGTTCTTTGGTTCTCGACTCTGCTCTTAGCCGTGTGTTTGTGTTTCGTTCTGCTGCTGTCGTGAGCCGCTTCGCTAACTGAATAAACATCTATTTCCCAACGCTGCTTCATCAGTTCTGTTCACAGCTTCATCACAACAGCATCCATCTGTCTGTCTGTCTCTCTGTCTGTCACTCTCTCTATCTGTCTGTCAGTCTGTCTCTCTCTCTCTCTCTCTATCTGTCTGTCTCTCTGTTAGTCTCTCTGTCTGTCTCTCTCTCTATCCATCTGTCTGTCTGTCACTCTCTCTATCTCTCTGTCAGTCTGTTTGTCTCTCTGTTATTCTCTCTGTCAGTCTGTCTCTCTCTCTCTCTCTCTCTATGTGTCTGTCTCTCTGTTAGTCTCTCTGTCTGTATCTCTGTCTGTCTGTCTGTCACTTTCTCTCTATTTGTCTGTCTCTCTGTCTGTCATTCTCTTTCTATCTGTCTGTCTCACGCTCTATATCTCTCTGTCTGTCAGTCTCTCTCTCTCTCTCTCTCTATGTGTCTGTCTCTCTGTTAGTCTCTCTGTCTATCTCTCTGCTTGTCTGCCTGTCTGTCTGTCACTCTCTCTCTCTCTCTCTCTCTCTATGTGTCTGTCTCTCTGTTAGTCTCTCTGTCTCTATCTGTCTGTCTCTCTGTCTGTCATTCTCTTTCTATCTGTCTGTCTCTCTCTCTATATGTCTGACTTGCTGTCTGTTTCTGTCTGTCAGTCTGTCTCTCTCTATGTGTCTGTCTCTCTGTCTGTCTGTTTCTCACTCTATGTGTCTGTCTCTCACTCATTATGTCTGTCTCTCTCTCTATCCCTCTTTGTCTCTCTCGATATCTTTCTTGGTCTCTTTCTCACGCTTTCTTTATGTCTCTCTGTATCTGTCTCTGTCTGCATTCCTCTCTGTGTCTGTCTGTCTTTTTATGTCTCTCTCTCTCAATCTTTCTTTATGTCTGTTAATCTCTGTATCTCTTGCTTTCTTTCTGTCTCACTCTTTCTCTCTCTCTCTCTGCCTTTCTGTCTGTCTCTATGTGTCTGTTTCTCTGTCTCTCTCTCTCTTAATCTTTCTTTATGTCTGTTAATCTATGTATCTCTCTCTGTCTTTTTCTGTCTCTCTCATCCTCACTCTCTCTCTCTCTCTCTGTATCTCTTGCTGTCTTTTTCTGTCTTACACTTTCTCTCTCTCTCTCTCTCTCTCTCTCTCTCTCTCTCTTTGTGGTTGTCAGTCTCCGTCAGGATGTCGTGTCTCTCTGTTTCTCTCTTCTGCTGTTTGTCTGTCGTTCTCTCAGTCTGTCTCACTCATGTCTGTCTTTGTCTGTGTCTGTCTCTCTACTTCTGTATCTCTCTGTCTCTGTATGTTTCTCTTATTCTCTGTCCCTCTCTCTCTCTGTCTCTCTCTCTCTCTCTCTCAGTGGACAGTGTGGATGTGATGATTGGTCACGCTGGACTTGGGGACGTCTCTGTAATACACACTCAGTTATGAGTGCAGCTCTCGTCTGCTATGGGGAATTACAGTCATAAATCAAAGAGGCTGTCAAATCAACTGAGAAGACCAATGTGTGTGTGTGTGTGTGTGCGTGTGTGTGTGTGTGTGTGTGTGTGTACAAGAAAGCCGCTGTCACAGCTTCCTCCTCGTCCTCTGTCCCTACAATGCAATTTCCCGGTGTGTCAGACAAGTAGACGGAGAGCAGATAAGGCCTGTGTGTGTGTGTGTGTGTGTGTGTGTGCGTGCATGTGTGTGCGTGTGTATAATGAGATTTAGCCCTTGCAAGCGATGAAAGCTTAAACACGCACACACACACACACACTCAGTGTTTAACCTGATTATTCTCACCCAAAGATAAGACGTGTAAAAGCCTGGCGCTGCGCAACAGGGGGGCATTAGGATCATTCATGCAGAAGTGTGTGTGTGTGTGTGTGTGTGTATATGAGAGAGAGATAGAGTGTATGTGTGTGTGTGTGTGTATGTGTGTGTTGCTGTGTAACTTTGAGTCATTACATCATCTGGTGTCAGATCCGAGCTCTGCAGAAGTTTTTTATGTAAATTTGAATTTGTGCGTAAGAAAATTTGCTTTTATAAAATTTGCAGAAATAAAATATTGAAAAAAAATATTTATTTATTTATTTATTTATTTATTTATTTATTTAGCTTACTTGTCTCTGGCTCAACAAGAGGTGGGGCTTCAATTAAATCTTATCCTAACACAATAACAATATTTTTACACTATGTTAGCTAACTTGCTAGCAAACATGGATGCTGTTTTTAATCACGCAATTTAATATCTAGCGTAAAAATGAACCAAATTAGCAAACATAGCTACTGGTTTATTTACAGAAATTAATATCTATCTATCTCTTTAAAAAAAAAAATTCCAGGGAAATATCAGATTTAAAAGACAGACTGATTATTGCTATATTGAACTACAATTTTTTTAGTTTAAGCTAGCAATTTTTTATTCCAAAAAAATACACTTCCAAAATATAATGTAGTCATAATAATAATGATAATAATTATAATGAGTGCAGTGTTTAAAATTCTTCTTTTAAGTTTTTTCCCCTCAGTGTATTTGTTACTACTCAAGTTTTAAGTTTATTGTCATGTGCATAAAGAGTGCTTTAAGCATCTACACTATATTGCCAAAAGTATGTGCACCCCTGACCATCACACCCATATGTGCTTGTTGAACATCACATTCCAGATTTATTCCCCCTGTGTTTGCTGTTATAATAAGCTCCACTCTTCTGGGAAACTTTCCA
>CM040477.1:18401162-18420312 GCA_022758105.1 Pangasianodon gigas
TGCTACAGCACACAAAGACATTCTAGACAGTTGTGTGCTTCAAACTTTGTGGCAACAGTTTAGGCAAGGCCTACATATCAGTGTGATGGTCAGGTGTCCACATACTTTTGGCCATATAGTGTATATACAGTGAAATTCGTGTGCTACAGTTGCACACTCCGACCCAGACACAGCGCAAAAATGATAATGAACTCTTGCGTAGTACCAAAGTAGCAACCTGTAAACAGTGATAAAAGATAAAAGATAAAAGATCGTGCAAGATTATTAACGTGCTCTAAGCAAGTAATAATAATAATAATAATAAACTGTAAACATTGTAAACATTGTATGCAGTCAGAAAGGTGATATAGTAGAGATATTGCACATACGGTAGTCTCGTGTTTGATTCGTTGATGCGCTCATGTTCATCACTTTTGTACTGTTTTTCTCAGACTTTCTTTTTTAATGGCAAAATTTCATCAGATTTTCATCAGAAAAGAAAAGAAAAAAAAGGCATTTTTTTTTCAGAGTGTCAGAGTGAAACATTTACGGAAAATGTGAAACTAACCATAATATATAGTTTGACAATGTCATAAATTAAAAATACTCTATTTACGTTATAAAAGACGAGTGATTCATCATGGGTTCTCAAAGTGCGCACTTGTGGTGCAGACACTAATCCCACAATCCCACAATCCTCAGCTGCAATTAGTCTAAACGTGTATGAACCATGATAATAACTCAATTCACACAGTGTGGGTGTGTGTGTGGGTGTGTGTGTGTGTGTGTGTGTGTGTGTTGTCGTGCTGGCTGTACGATCTCACAGACCACCCATACATACACTCAGTAATTACAGCGTACACTCACGCTCCTGTTACACTAACCGTACCCAGTTTCTCAAAGCCGCAGTAAAATCACACGATTATTCAGCAGGTCTGCTTCTTATATCTGCTTCACGACTTCAAATATTTACATTCGCACTGTGATTAGCTCGAACTGGATTATTATTCCTCATTAATTTTTTTTTAAATCGCACGACGCTGTCACGGCTTTCAGCTAAGCAAATAAAGGAACACTTGAGCAAACACACGTATGTATAAATATAAATAACAGGCGATTCTTACGTTCAGCAGGGGAAAATGTACGCTGCGTTTACATATGCATAAAACAATCTGTGCTTCTATGACTGATGGACACTGTTGCCGTGGTAACAGCACCACGCTAAAATGTTAACTATTTCACCTAGGATAAAGCTACAACGCTCATTGTGCCTGCTAAGTCACCTTGTGTCATGTTTCTTTGCTTGTTCAGGTCCAAATGTTTTTATTTATTTATTAAAACTCCATCCTGATAGATATTAAATTTGTTTTTATTAAAATATTTATGATGTATTAGCGATTCTGGTGCTAAGTTGTTGGTTGGTGCTGTATTTTCGTTAGAAGTTAGCGGTCGTGTGTCGCTCTGATGTCACAGGAGGACGTTGTTTTTGTTATTGCTAGTGCAGTGTTAAGAGAAAAAATTTCAACGTTCTCAAACGTACGTCTCGCTGTTTAGACAAAAATGAGAAATCCGGTGTAGAAGTAGCGGAGACATTGGAGGAAACGCTGGACTCAAAGTCCCAGAATGCACTGCAGCTGTATGACGCTGAGGTGCGGCTAGTTAGCGATGTATGAGATGACGAGCGCGATGACGCTGACGGCGGTGTTATGAACGGCATTATGTATAGACAGATAGATAGACATATATGTATATATATACAGATAGATAGATAGATTATTTATGTGATTAATTTATGTGATAGATTAAATTATATGTATGTATGTATATATATATTTACAGGCTGAGCTGAGAGAGATGCCATAAACAATTCCAGAGCTGTCACAATACACTGAGTGGGATTTATATAGACACACACACACACACACACACAGAGAGAGAGCACAGAGAACAACATCGAGACAGCACTGATCAAAATAAAGACACGAAAAGATGTAGAGACACAGAGAGAGAGAGAGAGAGAGAGAGAGTGTGTGTGTGTCTGTGTGTGTGTGATTCCTCCTCTCATTGAGGGCATGATGACATGCGGTGAATCTAGCTCCTGCTGTGTGTCAGCTCAGTGTGTGTATGTCAAAAAGCTGGAGCCTCACATTAGTGTCACACACACACACACACACACACACACACTGACAATATGAATGTGAACAGGGCAGGCTGACACTGGCAGAACAGGAAGGCCTGACGACCTAAAAGACCCGAGTGTGTGTGCGCGTGTGTGTGAGCGCGTGCGTGTGTGTGTGTGTATGGAGTCCTTTTTAGGCGTGACAATGATTAATGATCCTCAGCTGTCAGTTACATTTCTCGCACGACCTCTCACTCTGTCTCTCTCTTTTATTACACTTCTACAGGGATGGCAGGATGAACAAGAAGAGAGAGAGAGAGAGAGAGAGAGAGAGAGTCAGAGAGAGAGAGAGAGAGAGAGAGAGAGAGAGAGAGAGAGACAAAAACACAGGGATGAGAGTGAAAGGGACAGAGTAAGAGACAGACAGACAGAAAGAGAGATGGAAAGACATACAGACCGTGAGAGACAATTGGGAGAGACAGATAGAGAAAGAGAAAGAGAGAGAGACAAAGAGAGAAACAGAGATGGAAAGATAGACAGATAGTGAGAGAAAATGAACAACACAAGAGAGAGACAGAGAGAGAATGAGAGACATAGACAGAAAGAAAGACAAAAAGAGAGAGAGAGGCAGAGAAAGAGAGAGAGAGACAAGTTAATGTTTTTGTTTGTGCACACACACAACACACTGTGTATCACTGGCAGGAATAAAGCCACTAATTAAGGAACACGAGTGTGAATGTTCTCCATCCCACCAGCCCAACTGTGTGTGTGTGTGTGTGTGTGTGTGTGTGTGTGTGTGTGTGCCCGCCCCAGGGGTTTGGGTTCTGAAAAAGCCCAGATGCCCGATGTGAAACATTACACACTCTTTCCCCTCTCTCTCTCTCTCTCTCTCTCTCTGAATGATGGATGAAGGGGAATAAGGAGTCTCTCTCCCGGATCGAACAGCCTTCAGCACACGGCCATCTGCTTTCCATCTCCGACTCCCAGCCGGCACGCGGCCTCGCTGATCCCGGATCAGCTGCTTCTGCACCAACACACACACTCAGCTGTGGACGGGAAGGAAATAAAACTGATAGAGGATCAGTTTATAAAAGCACTGGGAGGATCAGAGCAGCGCCCCCTTCTGGGTGAAGGGATCTGTTTTCACCTTGCACTGCTGAAATTACGCAGACGTACGCAGCGTTCAGTTGCTCCTCCGATGTTAGCTAGTTATCCCACTGCACTGTGGAATTCTGGATTCTGATTGGTCAGGCTGTAAGGTGTCGATTCATTTTCTGACAGTAGTGCAGCCGCAAATCCCAGGTTTATATTAATGTTCTCGTTTCTATAACTTCAAGAGAGAAAGAAGAGAGGCTGGTGAAGGAACGACTGTTTATAGTACGACTGCTATAACGTAAGTGAGAACAGGAACTAACGTGTTGCGTGGATGATATTAAATGTGTTATGTATCGTTCTTTGATTGTTTAAAAAAAATGAACTTTTTGCAAATCGCTGTGGTGTAAGAGGAATAAAACAGTCCAGGATGTGATGTCATTGAGAAATAAACAACTTCGTTATTGATTATTTTTCTATAACGGCACAACCCGAAGTGTTTTATTCCATACTTTGCTACTTGTTTTGTTATATTAACTCTATACTGTAAATGTAGCACATATGATGCATGCAGTGGTTACAGATGTTACTTCTGTCTTAATCATTGAGTTGTATTAAAATAAAAATTAAAAAATAACCCACCATTGACCACTGTAAATGTCCTTCCCTCCTTCCACCATAATGAAGAGTAAACATCAGTAACAAATCTGAAACTCGGGTATCAAAATTATTTCCATCTACAAGCTTCCACTTGTAACTACGACTTAAACGGAAGCTCATGTGCAGGTTTTGGGAAAAATATTTTATTCTATTTCTGATAGCATGTAAAGACAGAATTATTGGACGTCCACTGAAAATTGAACATAATAAAACTATTTATATTTCCATTTTTAATTCGTCTAGTGGTCCATGCTTTTTTTTTTTAATCCATATTAACAGTAATGTCTTGTCTACAAACCCAATTATTGTCTTTTTTATGGTCTTATAAGATGTAATAAAACATTCACTACGCCCAATAATCTAGATAAATCCGTAAAATGAATTTTTTATTTCTTTTTCATGTTTGTGAGATTTTAATGTCCTCATTTTCTACAAACTCCTAAACGTGTTTGAAGGCTAGGGTTTACAAAATATCCACTGCATGAAGGTGATTTTTGATCATTTTTGTTTTTATATATTGTAGGGATGTGAAATAGTGAGAGAGCTCCTTATGAAATATGTATAAAAAAATGGAAGAATTTTCAGATACCTTACTTTATGAACGAAAAATTAAGTGATTAATTTTTTTTTTTAAATGACGACCAATTCAGAATTTTTGTCTTCAATTATCATCCCATGAATAATATGTTTTACGTTAAACTCGGATAGACCAAAAACATGTTCGCTACATCATCCCAAAAAGCTGTGACAAATTTACAAGAGGAAAAATAAATAAATAAATAAAAAATTCCTGTTTGAAACATTAAAGGGAAAATGTATAAATGCAATCAACAACATGGTCTCAAGCAGTTAAACATGGTGCTTACTGATGCGGTTGAATTAAAATAATAATAATATTAAAGTAAGACTTTAAATAAAGTTGCTTTGTTAATTAAATCCTGCTATAAAAACACAGTGTTGTTGTTCCTGATCTCAGTTCAGTTCGGATTTCTCTTCCGGCTGAGAGAAAAACTCAGGTTTAAGGAGCGTAGAAGGTGAAGAGAAGAGGGAGAGACGGCTGGGAGCGAGTGTAAATGTGGAGTAAAGTGGTGTAGCTGCTGTGTGTCAGCTCTGTCGCTGAGTTATGGCAGGTCTGGAAAGTATGCGGATTTAAACAAACGATGGGAGCAGCAGCAGCGCGAGCCGTCCTGTCAGCGGTGATTTATTACCCTCAGCAGATTAATGCAGCACAGGGAGGAGAGGTCATACACAGAGAGAGAGAGAGAGAGAGAGAGAGAGAGACAGGCCAAGAGAGAGAGACAGAAACAGATGGAGAGAAACAGAGAAACAAATACAGATACAAAGAGACAGAGAGAGACAGAGAAACAAAGAGAGAGAGACAGCAAGAGAGAAAGAACGTGAGACAAAAGAGAGAGAGAGAAAGAGAGGGATCGAGAGAGGTACAGAGATGAAGAGAGACAGAAAGAAAGAGACAGAGAGAGAAAGATAGAGAGTGGGAAGGACAGAGTGAGAGAGAGGAAGACAGAAAATGAGAGAAAGATAAGGGAGACAGAGAGAGAAAGAGAGAATGAGAGAGAGACAGAAAGACTGAGAGAGGGAGACAGAAAATGAGAGAGAGAGACAGAAAGACAGCACGAGAGAGACAGGGACAGAGAGAGAAAGACAGAAAGATAGACAGACAGAGAGAGAGAATAGAGAGAGGTAGAGAGAGGGAGACATTTTTTCAGGCTCCTAAGAAAAAGAGGTTTTTGTCTCCTTAGTTCAATTCCATATCCAGCTCTCGTCCTCGATTCTCTCTCTCTCTCTCTCTCTCTCTCTGATTGAGGAGACACAGATACAGGATGAGTTATGTTCCATTTCATGGACTCGCCGCTGAGAGTAGATGTTAGTAAATTAGATCAGAGGTCCAGTCAGTCCTCGGGGACGGCAGACAAGTCCGTCCTCTCTCTCTCCGCTCCGCTCCAGCTCACAGCTTTCACATTCAACACCGAAGCGACTTTTCATCGACCTGCGTTTGCATGGAGTTTTTAAACTTGTCCATTAGACAAACTGAGAGAAAATGTTGTACATTTAAAGCAAATAATGAAAAAAGAGTTTTAAGTATGTAATAAAAGCATTTTTTAGTCTGACTTTAGCGAAAAAAAACTGTAGTGGAAATGTTTAAGCATGTAAAAAAACAACAACAACAACAACAAGAAGTAAATTAAATTTAGTGACAAGTAACAGATTTTCCGAACCTTCCTCAGCAAAACACATCTGCGAGAAAACAAACGAGAACCTTTTACTGTTTTATTCTAGAAAATTCTTGTGTCATGTGATCAGTTTGCTTCATTTCCATACTCTAGTATTTGAAGGAAATTATTTCATGGATAAAATTACCTTGCTAATGATGCAGCTACCTTATATGGATCTCTTGCTAGCCGAGATCTTGCTAGTTAGTGGAATCAGGTAGCTGCAGTGGCTAATTCATTTCAACCAGGAAACATTTAGCTATTTGGCTAATATAACATTTAGCTATTTGGCTAATATATTAACCAATTACTTGCTAGTTAGCCGTTTATCTAGCTAGTTACAGTGTAGTCGTGTTCAACAGCAGAAAACTAGCTGCCGCTAGTTAAGAATCAGGTATGGGGTAAGCTAAAAAAAAATAAAAAATAGTGAGTGATATTAAATAAGGTTGAGGTTTCTTTGTGGTTAAATGAGACACGAAGGACGTGACTAGTCAAGCAGTGTCACCTCTCGAATGAGGTTTTACAGCAGCATGCTAACAATTTACTTCAGCTTAGCTTAACAGTCAAGTCAGAAAGTGGAGCTGATACAACACAGCCACGCAGAGAGTGCGGAGGACGAGTGAGTGTCTTACTGAGTATAAACAGGAAACATGGATAAAAATCATCCTAATGTAAATATGCATGAAAGTGGATATACGTCCTCTGTGCGTGTGTGTGTGTGTGTGTGTATAAAAGCGGCCGTGTCTGGAGAAGCTCTGCATGCGTACACGTCTGATTCTCGCGTGTGGTATTTGTCACTAGCAGTCTGACTGATCACAGAGTCGTTTCTCAATTTCCCGGTGCTGTCACACACACTCTTGTTCTTATATCCTCCTCTGTGTCAGTGTTAAATCTCAGAGCACTGCTAGCAGACAGAAGACAGGCGTCACGGCTAGTCAGGTACCGCTGGGTGTGATTTTTCACTCAATATCACAACAAACACCCATATCTGTTTCTACACTCTAGCCTTGTGCGATATTGATTTTTCCACAATTGTGATTTATCATTTAAAAAATCCTGATTAATGATTCGATCATCATCCAGAGCAGATTAAAAAGAAAATAAAGCCTGAAGCCGTGGAGCGGGCGCTGTTGAGTGTACGTGTAATCCACTCGGACATCACCACGGCACGTAGAGCACGTCTAGGTGATCCGGAAGATTTCTAACATTATTATCTTTAATGACGACATGTCTGTTAGAAATTTTAGATGTCCCTTATTTCAGATTGAGCGCTCGAATTTCCTCAAGTTTGAATTGAAAAAAGAGAATGACAAGTTTTCTTTTGCACAAGATCGTCCATTTTCTTCCTGCTTCTTTTTTTTTTTTTTTTGCTTTCAGTATTCAGCACTACTAACGCTAGGTGTTAACGCTAGGCTAGATTTCTCATTGTTAGAGCTGTAGGACTAGAGCTCGGGTCCGGTTTCGAGACATTTTCTTACTTGCCTTAGATTTATTGCCATATGTACTTGGACTTGTCTCAATCTTGGGCATTGGTCTCACTAAATCTGGTCTTGATGTTGTTTGAGAGTTTGTAAAAATAACGTTTCTGTTGTCTTTTCTTTTCATATCCACACAGTTTCATAAGAAGTAGTTCAAAAAAGGATTTGATGATTTTGGTCTCAACCCCCATAAGACTCGGTCTTGACTAAATCTCATCCAATCTTGGTCTTGGACTTGCCTTGGACATGACAGTGATGGTCTTGTCTGTAGCTCTACACATGGCTTGGAGAAGAGCAGTTAGCTTATTCACAGTTAATACCATCATGAATTTCTGACAAGGTCATGGTCAATGTTTAAAAATGAACATTAACGAGGTATTTAGTAGTAAATGCAAAATGCAAAATGCAAAATGCAAAAAAAAAAAAATCGAGATGCATTCTTGCTGTTTAAAAAGAGTAAAGTCAAGAGTTAAATGGTGAACTTGCACAATTATTAATGTACTATAATTGGAGGAAATTGGGGTCACTGGATGTTGTGGCAGTGTAACATCATAGGAATGATTAAATCATTATATCACACAAGCCTTCAATGTAGTCATGAGAAGTGTTTCCTTTCAGTTCATCAGTCATGACCGGTGTCTAATGTAGCTAAAGTAGGTGATTCTGAAGATTCGTATCACACGTGAGAATCAGACGTGTACACATGCAGTGCTTCTCCAGACACGACTGCTTTTATACACACACACACACAGCCAAAAAAACAAAAAAAAAAAGCGATCCCATCCAGGTGTTCTGTGTTGTCATACAGATATGCTGATGTGGGTTATGCAAATTTCCCACAGCTTAAAAAAAGAGCTCTTGTTAAATTTCACTGTTTTCCATATTTTGTTTAGATTTAGCAGGGGTGTGGTGTATCTGTATCTCGAACACAATTGGCTGTTGCGTGAATCAGTCAAGCACGTCAATGCTTCCTGTTTCAAAAGGAAATACGTCAACATACTAAGGCTACGTCCACATTAATCCGGATAAATTTGAAAATGCACCTTTTTCTCTACGTTTTGGCCTTCCGTCCACACTGAGATGGTGTTATTGTCCAGCGAAAACAGAGCTTTTCGAAAACACTTTCCCAAGTGAATAAATTTGAAAACGCTGTTTTCGCGTTGTAGCATGAACTGAGAAAACTGAGATATTCAAAAACAGTGACGTATTTAGTCAACAACAAACAGCTTTATAGTCTTGCGTTACCCGCGGCAACAACTCCACCTCTTCGTCTGTCCAATTTAAAAACTCAGTGCTTTTCCTTGACATTGCCGCATCAGTTCAAAGTGATGGAGGCCAAAGCTTCTTACGTTTTTACGCATAAGCAGTATAGGGATGTGAGCGTTTTCAGACATTTCAGTGTGGACGAGTAATTTTTGGAAAACATTTGAAAACACCAGTGTAGACAGAGAGCGTTTTAAAACGAAAATGCAGGTTTCAGATCTATCCAGATTAATATGGATGTAGCCTGAAATAAATCACAGCTCTCAGACAGTTTCATGGAGACTTTTAACTATGAAACGTTTAGCTAGCAAGTTTTTGGCTCATGTGCTAGCCACTAATTTATTAACATAAAGAGTTAACATTTGGTTCTTGATTTTAAAGAACATTATTCAGTCATCGTGTGTGTAGTTACGAAAGTGTGGAATGTTTGGACTCATCTACAGCTTCTGGGAGTTAAAAGGTTAAACACTAGCTTTTTAAAAAATCTTTGTATGAAATTTAAATGTATATTAATACCCTCTTTCACGTCATCTTTTTACTGTTACAGCATATAAACACTCACGGATGTCTCTCTCTCTCTTTCTCTCTCTCTCTCACAAACACATACTCAGGATCTCTCTCTCTTTCTTTCTCTCTCTGGAGATTTGAGAGAATTGATCAAGTCATCTAAAAGCAGTTTGATTGACAGCTGGGAGCGACGCCCCCGTGCTTTCACACTCAAATTTTACTCAGAGTGTGTGTGAGCTGTTAACACAGTGACACAGTCTCTCTCTCTCTCTCTCTCTCTCTCTCTCTCTCTCTCTCGTGTCTCTCGGCTGATCGATGGTCAGTGCCGTGAAAGCAGCTCTGTCCATCCTGCTAATTATTCGTCGATGAGCGACTCGGTCATCTGACTGACGGGACTAGCGGTGACCTCTCGAGAAACAAAGTGCTCATCATTAACCCCGCAGATTCCTCTACAAACAAGAGGTCCATGACGGGATGAATGGGATGAGTAGGATGAGCAGGATTCCTCTCTCTGTGGGACAGGAGGAAAAAGAGGGAGGACGGGAGAGAGACAATTTATTGCTGAATGTCAGATTCCTCCACACACCTCCTCTCAGTGACAATCCTCATATCCTCACATGCTTGCTGGGAGAAATACAACACCTAGTCCAAATCCTCAACTTCTTTAGGTTTTGTTCAACAATACAGCAGGGTGTTACAAGAGAACCTGCTTCAGTCTGTTAAAAAAAAAAAAAAAAAAAGCTTGGGAGAAACGTCACTTTTCAACAGGACAGTGAGCCCAAACACAAGGCCACAGCAACCCACGAGTGGTTAAACAACAAAAAAACTGAATGTTCTCCAGTGACCAAGTTAAAGTCCAGATCTGAATCCCGTTAAGAATCTGTGGCACTGTTTGAAAATTGCATTCAGTAAACAACCTGAAGAACCTGGAGTAAATCTGCCAGAAGAATGGGTGAAAATCCCAAACAGAGTTGCTGTCACTGCAGCAAAAGGTGGTTCTACCGATTACTATTCAGAAGGGGATGAATACTTATGCAAGCACCATTTTTCATCTTTTTTTCCAATTATTTTTAAAAACCTGCTGATAAATAATGGTTACACTTTGAAAATATACTTTAACCCTTTCATGCATAAATTATTTATACACATATCCAGATCCTTTTACATTTTCTCTTTATTTTTTTTTCTTAAAATTGCATGATGTATGAATTTTTGATTCTCCCTAAATATTACTGATATTATAAAGTTAATTGATTGTCCATGAGTAAAAAAGGCTAAAACCCGGGTCACCCGTCTGCCTGAAATAATAATTTTATTTTTTTTTAAAAAGTTTCAAATATCCAAAATTTTTAACGCTTGGGTCTAAAATGTTATCTAAATTCAATGTTGAACACAAAAATATTAGAAAATATAATTTCCGAAATAAAAATTTACACAGTTTAGGATTGTTGCACGATACAACGAGGGAAAAAAATCTTTCCAAAAAGAACACCAATTTAAAAAAATCTAGTTTTTAAAAATGTAAGGCGATCAGTACAAAACATTTTTTTACTTTAATTCTTACTTTAATTATTATTTTTTTTATATATATGCAACTTTACTAAAGTTTGCGAACAACAAATAGTCTAGAGAGCTACAGAAGTTTACGTTCATTTACAGTAATGTGATTTAGAGGTAATTTAGAGATAATTGACATCTTATATTTTCCTAAAATATAAAAAATAGCCATAAATGGTGGACACTATACATGAAAGGCTTAAAAGCATATTGGTTTGCAATTTAAAAAAATACCGACTGGAACAATCTGTGCAAGTGTCATGTGTTATCCAGATGAATTTGATGACTTTCAAGGGGGACGAATACTTTTGCAAGGCACTGTAAGAAAAAAAAATGGAGGGGAAAAGGAAAGAAAGATCTAAATCTCAAAAATGTAACCTTAAACAGACAATGTAATGCAAACTACATCAAGAAAGAAAGAAAGAAAGAAAGAAAGAAAGAACTCTAAAAATAAAAGAGGTTAGGAACAACTGGAGACGGTGCAAAAAACACGCCGCGATCCGCTAATACTGTTTTATTAGCTTTATTCTTGTGGAGACAGAGACGGCGAGAGGACTGCTGAGTCAACATGGCACCTCGTTACAGAGTGATGCGTTATGAATATGTAAAAGCATGCTCAGACAAAGATCAGTCTCTCGCTCTTTCGCTCTGTTGTCTCGCTCCCGTTTCAGATCTCAGCTGTTCAAATACCACCGTGTTATTTATACTAGCTGAGAGGGGAAATATTTACCCACGGCCGCCGGAGCAGGAGGATGTGAACGGGCATCATTTCAGCTTGTCAAATTAGCCTGTGCGTACTGCCTGCTAATGCGAGTGTGTGTGTGTGTGTGTGTGTGTGTGTGAGATGGCTCAGTAATTGGAGAGCTGCCGGCTCGTCTGTCTGATTCTGTCTCGTCATGTTCATCCCTCGTCTCTTCAGCAATCTACACCGAGCTACCAGATTATAAATATTAATATAAACGTATATAAATATAAATATACACACAGCTACACTATGTAGCTATCCGGTGCTATGAAGGCGTCAGTCAATTTAACGTAACATTTAAGATAAATGTTCAAAATCATGACGATTTCTGACAAGATTTAGATTTGAATCTAATTTTAATCGTCTAATGCTAACTAGCGAGCTAACCTGATAGGATTTAAGGTAAATGTTCAAAACTGAAAACATTCGCTAACCTGAGAGGATTTCTGACAGGAAATTTATGTCATAAATGTTTATAATCTTTACTACGAGCTAACATGAGCTAATCTGACAGGATTTCTGACAGGATTTTTAACTTATACTCATAAATATTAATAATCTTTACTTCTATTATTAACTAGCGAGTTAACATGAGCTAATCTGACAGGATTTCTGAGGTAAATCTAAAATAAGTGATCAGAATCTTGACTGCTAATGCTAACCTGACAGGATTTCGGACAGGAATGTTAAGTCATACTCATAAATGTTCAATATCTTTAATTCTAATGCTAGTTAGCAAACTAACATAGCTACCATAGCTTACCTTACCAGATTTCTGACAGAAAGTTTAAATCATATTCATAAATGTTCATCATTTTTACTTCTAACGTGGACTAGCGAGCTAGCATGAGCTAACCGAACAGGAGAGATATCAAAGATAAATGTTCAAAATACTGATTGCTAATGCTAACCTGACAGGATTTCTGACAGAAATGTTAAGTGACACTCATAAATTTTCATAATCCTTACTTCTATGCTAACTGAGGAGCTAATATGAGCTAACCTGATCATCTTTAATGCTAAATAGCGAGCTATCATGAGCTATCCTGGGAGGATTTCTGACACGAATTTTAGGTCTTACTCATAAATGTTCATAATCTTTACTTCTAACACTATCTAGAGAGCTAACATGAACTAACCTGAGAGGATAGATGACAAGAATTTTAAGTCATATTCATACATGTTCATCATTTTAGTTCTAATGCTACCTAGTGAGCTAACAGATGCTAACCTGACAGGATTTCTGAAATAGCGCTAAGATAAATGCTCAAAATCCTGATTGCTAATGCTAACCTGACAGGATTTAATATATGTTTAGCTTTTTTTTTTTTTTTTATAAGTAATGCTAGCCATGTAGGTAACATGAGCTAGGATTTCTGTCAGGATTTTTAAAGTTTTTATTTAAAAAAAAAATCTCTAGCTAACATAAGTAATCATATTCATAAATGTTTAGCTTTTTTACTGCTGATGGTAGCCAGCTAGCTAAAATGAGCTAACCAGCCAGGATTTCTGACAAGATTTTTAAGTCATATTCAAAATTTTTTTAGCTTTTTACTGCTAATGCTAGCCAGCTAGCTAACCTAAATTAATTTGACAGGATATCTGAGGAAAAATGTACCTCTTTTAAGAGAAATTTTAAAAGTACTTTTGAAAGCTGGGTGCTACTCAGAAATGTCTTGGTTGGGAAAGGCTTTTTTTGAATCTGTGCCAGTCAAAAAAATTAAGCTAATGCTAATGCTAAAGCCACAGAGCTTTCAGGAATCACGTTGGTGGTTTAGAAAGCGAACCGAGAGTGATGAACTGCCTGTGGAGAGCATTCCGGTTCTGGAAATGAGGCAAAAAATAAATAGATATCTCCGCTCTTTCGCTTCCAAAGCATGTTCCTGACAGGACTTACAAATCACAGTGAATAATTTACATCTGTTTAGACTCATAAAAACATCTCACTCAGCAAGAAAAGTCGGGGTTGATTTCAATCACAGCCAAGTGCTGGGATCGTACAACGAGAAAGGATATTGCCAAACCTATGTTAATATTTGCCTTTTTGCTGATGGAGTTCCTTCAAGATGGAGGGATGTGTGTGTGTGTGTGTGTGTGTGTGTGTGTGAGAGAGAGAGAGAGAGAGAGAGAGAAGAAAAGCAAGCAAACGTGTATTGATCTTCTGCCCAGTGAGATTGATGGAGTAATAAGCAGCCATGGTGCGAAGCGAAGAAAAAAAAAATGAAAAAACAAGAAGGGTGAGAAAAGGCAGAGAAAGGAGAGAGAAGCTAAATGAAGGAATGGAGGCCATCCTGGGCCAATCAGGCCCCAGTTGCAAAATAAGTAAAGAAAAAAAAAAAAGACAGATGAAGTGTCGGCAAAAGACAAAGAGACACTGAGAAGAAGAGAGAGCGGGATAAATGAACATAATACCCAGAAACAGATGGAGAGATGGACAGAAGAAAAATGGGACGGAGAAGATGGGTCATTCATTCTCATCTCAGGTCAGCCAGAGAGAGGCTTCTGGCGAGGAGAGAGGGATGATGAGCTCATCAGGATGGATAAAGGAGAAAAATGGACGCGGGGTTAGATTGGCTGGTGTGATTAATATTTCCTGCTACATGTGAGAGATTCAATAACGCTGAGAAATGAGACGAGGGAGAGAAGGAGAGAAGGGAGAGATGGAGCGAGGGAGAGAAAAGAGAGACAGGAGATGCACAGGTAGGAAGAGAGGAAGTCAACATTTAAAACCAACTTTTGTTGACCAAAGTGCCGTAGAGCGAAAGCTGAGGAAGTCTGAGGAGGACAGGAAGAGACAGACTGAAAGAAAACAACATAAAATACAAGCAAGAGAGAGAGGCAGAAAGAAAGAAAGAAAGAAAGAAAGAAAGAAAAATACAGTAAGAGAAATACAAAGAAAGAAAGAAAGAAAGAAAGAAAGAAAGAAAAATTAAGTAAGAGAAATACAAACAAAGAAAGAAAGACACAAACAAACAAAGAGAAATACAGTAAGAGAAATACAAAGAAAGAAAGAAAGAAAGAAAGAAAGAAAGACAGAGAAATACAGTAAGAGAAATACAAAGAAAGAAAGAAAAAAATACAGTAAAAGAAATACAAAGAAAGCAAGCAAGAAAGAAAAATACAGTAAGATAAATACTAAGAAAGAAAGAAAGAAAGAAAGAAAAAGAGAAATACAGTAAGATAAATACTAAGAAAGAAAGAAAGAAAGAAAGAAAAAGAGAAATACAGTAAGAGAAATACAAAGAATGAAAGAAAGAAAGAGATGCAAGTTTGAGGGAAAGGGGAGAGACGATGTGAGAAATACAGAGAAAGAGAAAAAGGGATGAGATAGAAAGATAGAGAGACAGAGAACGAGGGAGGGAAGAAATGATGGATGAGGGACTGATGTGTTCGTTCACACACACTCAGGGTGACCTCTGTGTAGTGTGTTGACAGTGTGTGCATTCCTCTCTCTCTCTTTCTCTCTATCACACACACACACACACACACACACACACACACACACACTGGTGTTTGCTCTTAACATGTTTCACAGACAGTTCACAACATTAAATGTAACCATAAGTGGATAAAAAGTACAACCAAGAACTGTAATTCATTATCAGTTCACTACTGTCCAACCTGATGTCTTCCTCTTTAGCTTAATCAATCCTGTGTCCCTCAGGGCCAGGTGTACACATCAGTGTGTGTGTGTGTGTGTGTGTGTGTGTGTGTGTGTGTGTGTGTGTGAGACAGACAGAATCGTTAAGGAGAGGACTCCAGTCTGACATATGATGCATCGCCGTGGTGAAAGAGACGTGTTGTGAGGTGTCTAGGGTGATGAGCGTGTGTGTGTATGTGTGTATACGTGTGCGTGTGTGTGTGTGTAAGATTGTGTGTGTGTGTGTCTCATCACTCAGGTGGAGGCCTAATGGACAGTCACTCTTTGACAGGTGCTGACGGATCACCCGTCCCATAAAGCCCCGCTGCAGCAGACACTGGATAGTTAATGCCTGACCTCCGTCTACCACCGCACTCGTCCTTCATCTGCCCTGAGAGAGAGAGAGAGAGAGAGAGAGAGGGAGGTGAAAACTGTTAGTGAAGAAAGAAAGAAAGAAAGAAAGTAATGAGATCTGCTCTCAAGTAGGAAAGAAAAAAAGAAGTGAAAACTAAAGTAAGAAAAGTGTAAGTGCATTTTTAGAATTAAAAGAAGAAATGAAAGGAGGAAAGAAAGAAGTGAATTGTATAAGGAAAGAAGAAAAAATTATATTTTCAACAGTGTAAACATATTTATAAGTGATGTGTGTGTGTGTGTGTGTGTGTGTGCATGTGCATTTGTATGCGTGTGCATTGTGTGTGTTTTTGTATGTGTGTGTATGCGTTTGTATGTGTGTGCATGTGTGTGTGTGTGGTTTTGTATGTGTGTATGTTTGTGTGTGTGTGCATGCGTGTGTTTTTGTATGTGTGTGTATTTGTATGTGTGTGCATGTGTGTGTGTGTGGTTCTGTATGTGTGTGTATGTGTGTGTGTGAATGCGTTTGTATGTGTGTGTGCGTTTGTGTGTGTGTGTGCATGTGTGTGTATGTTTATGTGCATGTGTGCGTGTGTGTGCATGTATGTTTGCGCGTGCATGTGCGTGTGTGTGTATGTGTGTGTGTGTGTGTGTGTGTGTGTGTGTGTGTGTGTGTGTGTGTGTGTGTGTGTGTGTGTGTGTGTGTGTGTGTGTATGTGTGTGTGTGTGTGTGTGTGCGTGCGCATGTGTGTGTGCGCATGTGTGTGTGTATGTTTGTGTGTGTGTGTGCACATGTGTGTGTGTGTATGTTTGTGTGATGTATTTACAGTCATTTCTGCTCTCCACAGCTCTTTGCCCGGAGTCCATACTGTCCTCAATTCTTTAAAATGATTACATCACTACATTCCCATAAACACACACACACACACACACACACACACACAGCCACAGCGCAGAGGAACATGGCTGCCTTCACTCCTCATTACGCTGTACTAAGAAGAAATGCTGAGAGACATTAAGGTAATGTTACAGGGCAATAAAGAATTTAAAACCCCCGGGGGCCACCCTGATGATGAACAGAGTGAGAGAGAGAGAGAGAGAGAGAGAAAGAGAGAGTGAAAACTGAGAAAGACAGAGCGAGAAGGAAAAAAGAGAGTGGAGTATAAAATAAATTCAAATAACTACAGAAAGTAAAAAAAGGAAAATGAACAAATTACTTAAGTAAAGAAACGGACAAGTCTTTTAAATAAAGTAAAAAAAAAATCCAAAGAAAAGAAAAAGAGAAAAAAAGAAAGAAAGGAATAGATTAGAACTATGCTAAAGAAATAATCGAAAGCTTTATTCAAAGAAAGAAAAAAGAACAATCAAAAGAACGATTAAAATAACTATTTATTTATTTGTCATTTAAATTTTTTACATAATTAATTAATCAATTAGTCAATTGATTAATTAATTGTCATTTAAATTTTTTAATAAAAACATGACCTATTTGTTTGTTTGTTTTTGTTTTTATTTATTTAACATATTGTAGGGCTTTTTCAGAATAATAAATTCCAAACAATCCAGTCATTTTAAAAAAGTCAGATTGTCAGAATTAGCTAGCAAAACGAGTTCATAAATCTTGTGTATTTTGTTTTTATTAAATAATTTTAAACTAGTGTGTACACGTGATCTCTCACTTTAATCAGGAGACACTGAAATTACGTCCAGACTCCAAGTTTGACCTTGACCCTGGAAAAGAGCAGGTTAAAGTGCAGTGCATTAGGTGTGTGTGTGTGTGTGTGTGTGTGTGTGTGTGTGTGTCAGGGCCGGATATTGCCCAGCTGTATTATTGATCCTTCACAAGCGTGTTATTGCTTCATACAGAGCCACGGTTCCTGTTCCGTCCTGAATTATTAAACGGAGCAGTTTGTAACGTCAGAAACGACATATTGATCTCTGCGGATCTACAGACGACGTCACGTGATGACGCCGAGCCGCTAATGACAAACACTGAAACACGGGTGTTGGGTGTGTGTGTTATATTCTGTGAAGGTTCTCCTCATATTCTGCTCAGAGAAGAGCTCAGGAGGACAAACAGGTTTTTTTTTTTTTCACATTGTCATAGTCAGCATACAGTAAGTGAAATCCTCCACTCTGTCCTGGTGTTAGAGATGTTGCTTGGTGATGTTCTCTCACAGTGATGTGAGACTCAGCTTTGCCATCTGCTTCCTGGTTTTTTCTCCATCTCCTTCACCTTGTTTATATCACTCATTTCACAGTTCCTCAAAAGTTCTTTGGATAGTACTTGGAAGTTTTTCGGAAAGGAGAACCTTTAAGACTTTCGCAGAAATCCAGATGTAGATATAGATCCCTGATGAGCAAGCGGCAAGAAAAAAATCCACGAGACGACATCAGGAGGAACCGTTGAGAGGAACCAGACTCAAAAGGGAATTCATTCAAGGATACAGGAAGTAGGAGTGCTGAAGATTCCTTTAACTGCTAACTGCTTTATAAACAAATAAAGAAATAAAGAAACTTTCTTCTAAAAGCACAGCGATTCACCGAATACAATTTTTTATTCATTAACAAACGACATGTTGTGCTTTTTATGGAACGTCAACAAGACTCCAGTCTTCAGGACAGAGGAGTTTACGCTTTGCAGTTTCTCCGTAGCACAACAACCTGCATTTTTTCATCTAATTAACTTCAAGAAAGAGAAAAAAAGAGGTTTTGGTGAGAGAACGACTGTTTATAGCTGCTATAACGTAATCAGTGATATGAAGTAACCTCTATATTGGGTTGAGATTTTTACACTGGAGACTCCTTCTGTAAATGCTAACTAAATGTTTTCGTAGAGAAAACCTCGAGAATGAGCTGTTACTATAGAAACGATAAAGTACTAAAACAAGCGCATTAATATAAACCTGTGATTTATTATTACAGCTGTAATTAATGTCAGATTCATGCTGTTACAGAAAATTAACCAACACCTTCTGATTCAAGAATTCGACCATGCTGTGCTATAATCAACACACGTTCTCTGTTTATTTCGGGTGTGATGTCATAGCGCACGCTATGACATGATGCTACACACACACCTTCCTGTGTCCTTAAACCCATCGTCTAGCGCAGGGGATCCCAAACGTTTCAGGCAAACGACCCTAAATGGACATTATGAATTTTCTGTGTCCCCAAACCTTGACCATTCTATATTCTTTTAAATTCCAGATTTATAATATAGGACTCATATTTGAACATTTTATTACATCATTAACATACAATATATGGCCAAAAGTTTGTGCACCCCTGACCATCACAACCATATGTCCTTGTTGAACATTCATTCATTGCTGTTATAATAAGCTCCACTCTTCTGCGAAGTCTTTCCACTAGATGTTGGAGCGTGGCTGTGGGGATTTGTGTTCATTCAGCTACAAGAGCATTAGTGAGGTCAGGTGCTGATGTTGGGATGTCGAGGAGGTCTGGGGTGCAGTCGGTGTTCCAGTTCATCCCAAAGGTGTTCAGTGGGGTTGAGGTCAGGGCTCT
>CM040477.1:18420412-18432912 GCA_022758105.1 Pangasianodon gigas
CATTCTGTGCAGTTGTGTGCTTCTGACGTTGTGGTAATAGTTTGGGGAAGAAGCACATATGGGTGTGATGGTCAAGGTGCACAAACTTTTAGCTATATCGTGTACGTATATGTAAGGAATATTCCTTGACTGGTTTTCCAGTCTAGAGGGAAGTGTTGTGTTGTTACAGGAAAATAATCCACGTCGGGGTGGTGTGTTATGACCCGATGTGAAGCAGAGGGATCTGGTTTAAACTGGACACGTGACATGCGCGTGCAGAAGCAGTGACAACACACTAGATAGAACATCAGAGGAAAACATATAGGAGACACGGGTCTGAAGGAAGACGGTTTACAGGCCGTCTACATGCTAATCATGCTGTAATTAGGAATACTCCTCACAGTGAATGGTTTCATGTATAACCTGGATGTCTGGGTGAAGGACTCGACACTGCTGTAATATACAGACAGGAGGAAAAGAAAAGGAAGAACAGGCAGGATATTAAAACTCTCCTGTTAGATTAGACTGTGTGTGAGCGAGTGTGTGAGCGAGAGGAAAGGTGGATATGGAGATATGGAGATGTGCAGGAAACTATAATAAAAAAAACAAGATGAAAAGAAAGAGAGAAAAAAGGATGAAAAGGAAAAGAAAAAATATAAAGTAAAAAAACTGTAGGAAAGAGAACAGAGAAAAGGGAGAGAAGAAAGAAAGAAAGAACAAGAACAAAGGAAGAGATAGCAAAAGAGAAGGGAGAAAGAAAGAAAGAAAAAAACAAACAAACAAACAAACAAAGGAGAAAGAAAGAAAGAACCACTCAAATGATATGAAAGAGAAAAAAGACTAGTGAAGATAAGAGAGAGAACAAAAAGGGTAAAAGAAATTGGGGCATTTAGATTTGAGAGGCGAGAGAGAGAGAGAGAGAGAGGACATGACTAGAGACAGGAAAAGAGAGAGCAGAAGAAAAGAGTAGACATGTAGAGTGAAGACAATTAGAGAAAGAGAGATGAAAAGAAAGGAATAACAGAAAGGCAAAATGGAGGAAACAGTAAAAAAAAAAAAAAAAGACGTGAGGAAAAGTTAAAGAATTACAAAGATGAACAGAAAATCAAAATGGAAAGAAAACAGAAAAAAAGAAGAATGGAGTAATTGAGAATGAGAAAAGAGAGGAGATGAAATGATCAGGACGTGGAGGAGATAAAGCAAGATGGGTGGAAGTCAGAGAAGAGGAAAGCAAAGAGGAGAAAGAGTGAAAAGGATGAGACAGAGAGAGAGAGAGAGATGACAGTGATGAAAAGATCAGAAAGATGAATGGAAAAAGAAAATAAAAAGGAATGAAAGAAAAATGCAAAAGAAGAAAATGAGTGCGAAAGATAAATAGACGAAGGGAAAAGCAAAATAGAAATAAAACACCGAGCAGAATAAAGAGAGAAACAAAGAGGAACGGGTGAGGTTTAGATGGATGGTGAGGAAGGATAAATGGAAAGACGGATCTGTGAAAAAGAATAGAAGCTAAGAGAAAGAGAGATGGAGAGAGAGAAATAAAGAGAGAACCGTTCTGTAATTAGCTGTGAGGGGCGAGAGAGGTAGGATATGACTACAGAAGGGAAAAGAGAGAGAGAGAGCAGTAAAGAGAAGCGAAGCAGGCAGATAAAAGAGTGGAGATGATAAGAGAGAGGGAGAGAGAGAGAGATGGAGAGAGAGAGAGGATGAAAGAGGAGTTAGTTAAGATTCAGGCGAGTTGAGGCGGTGCTATCATTACCGTACATCACCACAATAAATGAGTCTTTCAGCGCCGCGTAATAAGAGTTTGATAAATCATCAGGGAAGAATTAACTAACCGTCAAAACAATGTGCAGGACCTGATGGATGGGCCGGCGGGGGGGTGCGGGGGGGGTGCGGGGGGGGCGAGGACACACATTCATCACACACACACACACACACACACACACACACACTCGGAGTGTGGATTACAGGCTTAGAAAAGATTCCACGTAGAACCCTAGAACTGTGTTTTCCTGTCAGAAAGATTTTAAGGAGAATAAAAGAGGAAAAGGGAAGAGTAGAATGATGATGAGACAGCAAGGATGGAAAAAAGAAAGAAAGAAAGAACAATTGGAGAGATAGTAAAAGAGAGAAGAATAGCGAGGAAAGAAATAAAAGGAGAGAGAAAGAAAGACGAGAAATAAAAGTAAGAAAAAAGAGCTAGAAAGAAAGAAAAAAGAACAAAGGAAGAGATAGCAAAAGAGAAAAGAAATATGAAAAAGTAAGAAAAGGAGAAAGAAAGAAAGAGCACTCTCCTCTCGCTCTCTCTCTCCTCTTGCTCTCTCTTGCTCTCTCTCGCTCTCTCTCTCCTCTCGCTCTCTCTTGCTCTCTCTCGCTCTCTCTCCTCTCGCTCTCCTCTCGCTCTCACTCTCCTCTCGCTCTCTCTCGCTCTCGATCTCCTCTCACTCTCACTCTCTCTCCTCTCGCTCTCTCTCGCTCTCGATCTCCTCTCGCTCTCCTCTCGCTCTCTCTCTCTCTCGCTCTCGATCTCCTCTCGCTCTCCTCTCGCTCTCTCTCTCTCTCTCACTTTCCTCTCGATCTCCTCTCACTTTCCTCTCCTCTCGCTCTCCTCTCACTCTCACTCTCCTCTCACTTTCCTCTCGCTCTCTCTCACTCTCGCTCTCCTCTCCCTCTCTCTCCTCTCTCTCTCTCCCTCTCGCTCTCTCTCTCCTCTCTCTCTCTCCCTCTTGTTCTCCTCTCTCTCCTCTCTCTCTCTCCCTCTCCCTCTCCTCTCCCTCTCGCTTTCGTCGCACTGCAGGGAGATTTAATTGCGTAAAATGACCTTTCCCAGGTCGCTGTGACAGCTGCCCGATTAGTCATGACAGGGCTAGCGGCCGCTAACGACGCCAAGGCAGAGGAACAGGACGGAGAGAGCGTAATAAGAGCGAGCGCTCAGAGCGTGCTGGTCGCTAACGCCAAGCCCTGGGGACGCCCGTGTCAGCTCCATTCAACCCACGCCTACCCGTGTGTGTGTGTGTGTGAGTGTGTGTGTGTGTGTGTGTGTGTGTGTCAAACTGTCAGGACACGGAGCGAGGGGCTAAGCAGGAACGACAGTTCAATTGAACAGCACGAGGCACAATTACGACGTAGCACTTGGAGGGTAATGATGTCCCAAAACACACACACACAAAACGTTAACTGAATGTAATGTCTTTCTCTCTCAGGGATGGTAAACGTGACTAGTGCTTCTGACTCATAAGCCTCCACTGCTTTAGCCTTTAGCCTAGTGGTTAGCCTAGCACCTTCCTTTCAGTTCATTAATTAGCAGTGATGTGTGGAGCCTGATTCTGTTCAGCTAGCAACACTGAGCTACGTCGGTGTAGCACTCTTTAGCATAAAAATTTCAGAATGAAATCAAGACAGTGTTTTGGTTAGCTGTGTCTCTTCGTAAACAGGCTAATCCTGGGAGAAAATATGGCCAAATTTCTTTATATTTCTCGACATTTACGCTGTACGCTACTTTAGAAACGCAGTTAAGTTAGCGGAATCCAGCTTACGAAACTACAAGCTACAAGACTAAACTAGCTTAACTATACTGGTGAGAAAGATGCTAGCTTATAAAAAGAATTTAGCTAACATTAGCAGGATAGCAAAAGAAGCACTATGAGTTTAATTTTTTAAAATAAAGTTTGTAACACGTTACTGCTGGAAAAAAAAATACATATTACAAACCATTAGAGATATTTATTGTTTCCTATCAAGTTCCTGATGGTGCTGATTTTAGTTTGATGCTAATTATCTACTCATTAAATACACATTGTGTTCTAATAATAACCAAAAAAATCTTTAATGGAAACCTTTAGAAATTTTCCTAATGGATTGGATTCTTTTTTTTATAAGGCAAGTCTTAACAAAAGAGAATTTAAAAAATAAAATAGATCAATGAATAAAATATCGTGATCAATGAATCAATAAAATAAATAAAATAAAAAGATCAATAAAATATAGATCAATGAATAAAATATCTTGACAATAAGCAGCTACATAAATTTGTTTTTTTTTTGCAAGTGTTAGCAAAATATTAATAATATCATGCTAATATAGCGCTACTTGGTCAGTGAAATAGTTACCCTCTTGCTAATAGAAAATGTAGTCAGTTGAAGTAGCTACCTAAAAGCTTGACTAGCGATTCAACCAACTTACTCTCTTGATAGCTAGCTAGGCTACATATTTGTACAGCACCAAAATTTAACACTTATTATTATTATTACAAATTTCTGTCAATTTGTGACTGGGTGATTATTTTGCTTATTGTTATATTTTTACGCTAAAACACTTTAAACACATTACCACTAAAACATATCCAAAGGTGACCTGGAAAGACCTTCAGGATCCCCCGCTGTTCTTTTGACGTTTCAAAATGGCCGCCGCTTAAGGTGATGAGAATATGAGCGATGATCGTTGAGGCTAATAGGAGCCATCTGTCCCAGTAATGAGTCCCGCTCGTCCCCAAACGAGCCGGTTTTAATTAAGACCCACCGTATTAGCCATGCTAGGTTGCTTATCAGTAGCACACGTCATTATGCAAATATAATAAAAAATCATCAAGCGGTGGAGAAATTAATAACCAAAGTGACTGGCGAGTTTGTGCTAATGGATGTTTTCTTTTGCTAGCCAGCGTGACGTTATTGAGAGAAATGTTTTGTGATTATTCAAAAGGAGAATAACACTCAACTTTTTTTTTTTTCATCCCAGTCCCAATGTACTGCAAATATTAGCATGTATGCCAGCTAATATAACTGATTTAGCTTGTTCTGGGATGGGTAATTACCTGATGAGCTGTGGTAATTGTGTTAGCGCAGATAAAACTCAATGTGTGCTGTGCTAAAAACGATATTACAGACTGTAGCGCTGGAGAGAAGTTATCAGAATTCATTCTAACAAGAAATATTCGTTAGAAAAACAGGGTTAGCATAAATATGACATTTCACATAAGCAGTTTCATATTAACTAGCTAATAGATAGCTTGCTAAGCAAACTGGATAGCTAATACATGTTTGTTGCTACAAAGTGAGGTGCATTTCTACGTTAAAATTCACATTTTTTAAATTAAATTATTTACATTAAATCAGAGATTTTCAAAGTACAGTGTTGTATGGAACTGATTTAGGGCGGGGCTATGTATGAGCTCATAAATAATGTCACTGAATAAGCTCAACACCTTTAATTCGCAGAACCTTTTTCACTAAGCTAGCTTAACTTAGCTACTATTAGTAATGAACAAATGGTTGTCATGGTTACGCCACTACCATACAGGTTTGGCTGCTGTTAAATAAATCAGTGAGAAAATGAGGATGTAAATCTCTGATACTGAAATTTTAATCTTAAGACAAATGATAGTTAGTTATTTAATTTACTAGCAGTTTGCTATCTGACTAGCAAAGCTAGCTAATATTAGTGACATTAAGCTATTTGGGATGGCAGAAGGTCATTTGCATATTTATGCATATTCATGAATCCTGATGTTTTTAATGAAATAAAATATTAAGCACAAACACATAGGGTCATTTAGACTACCAAAAATTTAATATCTCCAAAGAGTAGTAATGTTAGTAAACATTAACTAGCTAAATATTTAGCAATTAAAAGATTGCATGGTTTATACACCATATGGAGGTTGCTAGCTTTAGCTTAACACTACAAAAAAAAAACCTGAACAAACAAGCAAGTTAGGAAGAAAATTTCTAGCTAACATAACTAGCCAGCTAGCTATCTAAAAATCTGACAGAAACCATTAGAAATGTTCCTAATTAACTGAATTTTTTTTTCATAGGACAAGTTGTAACAAAAGGGGATTTTAAAAAAATAAAACAGATCAATGAATAAATATCATTAGTCTCATAAAAAGGTTTCATTTAGCAGTTAGCTAAAGCTAGCTAGTGATGCTACAAACCTATAAGGAAAAAAATTGCATAACTACACTGAGCCTGCGTCCATCATACATAAATAATAGCTAATCGCTAGCTAGCTAATAATTAATGTTCTTATTAGCAGTCTGTAACATTTGCAAGTCATTTGTCTTGACGAGAAGCAGCTACTTTTTAAAATAAAGCTACGCTACTCTCTTGCTAATAGAAAATATAGTCGGTTGAAGTAGCAAAGATTTATGTCCTCGTTTTCTCACAGCCAAGCCTGTATGGTAGTACCGTTACCATGACAACCACCATTCAAATACTTCAGAAAAAAAAGCGTATGATTTATATACCTTATGGAGATAGCTAGCTTTCTGGGCAATTTTTTTTAACACCACTACGAATAAAAATGAACAACTGTGTCAGTTATCAAAAAAAAAAGTTTCTTGTTAACGTAACTGTCCAGCTAGCTAGTGTTAGCAAAAAAAAAAAACATACCGTGTTTTATTTAAAAAAAAAAAAAAAAAAAGGACAAACATGGTATCCATATTTTTAATAGTTTAAAATTAAACATCTGCAAACTGACAAGCGATTTTCTGAAGGTTGCCGGTTGGAGTTTCCGGCAGATTTCCCATCTTGTAAGAGTTTATTTCCCATTACAGCTGAAGTGAATGAGAGCGAGAGAGAGAAAGAGAGAGAGAGAGAAAGAGGAGAGTCATGGGGTCTTTGGCAGCAGCATCGGAGCGAAGAAAAACGCTTTGCTGAAAGCTGCGTAACTCGAAACGAGTAAATAAAAGAGCGTAAAAATTCAGGAAAATAAACCGAGCTACGGTTTAAACACAGTTTAATCAGGTCTCTTCACGTCTCTCTGCAGCTCTCTGACACACTGTACAGTCACAGTGCTGGATGTGTTGAGTGTTAGTGGGAAACTCTGCTCAGTGTGTGTGTGTGTATGTGTGTGTGTGTGTGTGTGTGTACATGCCCCGTGCTGACCCCGTGGTTATTAATCTCTCTCCTTGTCAAGGTAATGAATGATGATGGACAAGCCGGTGTTTGCAATGTATCATTGCACACACTCACTCACAGACACACACCCACTCACACACACTCACACACACACACACACTCCTGAGTGACACACAAAGACACAGTCATTCAGCAGCTGAGAGGCACTAAAGCACTCATTCAGTGAGTCTTAAATCTGTTCTCTGTATGTGTGTGTGTGTGTGTGTGTGTGTGTGTGCGTGTGTGTGTGTACATGTAGTTAACCCTATACGAGAAGCTAAAATTACCAAAGGTCCTTACAATGATAGGATCATGTCAAATGTCCTCACAGTCATCTGGTCCTCATAAAGAAAAATAATTTTTATATGAGTAACTTAACTTTGTTCTGTTCTGTTTTGTGTGTGTGTGTGTGTGTGTGTGTACATGTGTTTAGCCCTTTATGAGAACTTAAAATGACTAAAAGTCCTCACAATGATAGGAGCATGTCAAATGTCCTCACAATCAGCCGGTCCCCATAAAATACAGTGTTTAAGTAAGTTTAAAATCTGTTCTGTGTGTGTGTGTGTGTGTGTGTGTGTGTGTGTGTGTGTGTGTGAGCACCTTCAAGGACCAAAGGTCCTCACAATGATAGGTGCATGTCAAATGTCCTCACAATCAGCTGGTCCCCATAAAATACAGCGTTTAAGTGAGTCTTAAATTTGTATGTTTGTGTGTGTGTGTGTGTGTGTGTACAAATATTTAGCACTTCATGAGGACCTTCAAGGACCAAATGTCTTCACAACGATAGGAGCATGTCAAATGTCCTTACAATCAGCCGGTCCTCATAAAATACATTGTTTAGGTGAGTCTTAAATTTGTTTGTGTGTGTGTGTGTGTGTGTGTGTGTGTGTGATTAACATTTTGTGAGAACCGTAAAGTCTAAAGGTGCTTACAGTGATAGGACTATATCAAATGTCCTTACAATCACCGGTTCTCAAATAAAGCAATGGTTTTTTTCTCAAGCTTTTATTTTAAGAAAAAAGAAAAATATTTCCTTCTAGTTACAGAGGTTAAGAGTTAGGGTTATTGTTCATGGTAGACGTAGTAATTGATTAGCTACAGTAACCTTTACTGTCAGTGGAAGGTCCTCATAAATGCAGCCATTTAAAATCGATTTAAAATCGTATATATATTAATCAGGTCTAATATTTACGGCTCAACATCACGTGAAGGAAATGCAGAAAACTTGACAGAAGACTGATAACCAACGACACTAAGGGGCCGTTTACACGACAATATTTTCAGCCAAAAACGGGAAACTTTTTATGCGTTTTGCCTGTTCATTTACATGACAACGGCGTTTTGGGGACTGAAAACGCATATTTTTGAAAACGGGTTTCAAAGTGCAAGTTTTTGAAATCGCCGCCGTTATCGTCTCCATGTAAACACCCAATGCGGGAATCTTTGAAAACGGTGATGTCATGCGCGTGCGTAGTACGCGTCTATTGTAAAGGCAAGCACGAACAACTACTGGCCTGGCATACGTAATACAGCGCTTTTGGCCATTATCGCGGATATGTGTAAACGCGAATCGTTTTGAAAATGCACGAGAAAAACTTTTCCGTTTTTGACTACATCATTGTCGTGTAAACGTAGCCTGATAACCAACGGCACTAACTTGACGGAAGACTGATTACCAACGACACTATCGTCCAACGTGTTTGTTTTGATTTGAGATTAGTCAAGATTGTGAGCGGAATCTGAAAATACGTGCTTTCATTCTGGGTTAATCTTGTAATGCGGGTGAGTTGATGGATTGAGTACGATCCAGGAAAAAGAAATTCTGTGGATTTCTTTTTTTTTAATTTCAACATCAGTTAGTGTTGTAGAAATACTATGTGTAGCCCAGGCATTACTCAGGGTAAAAATCTTTTTACTGAAGATTGGGGCTTCCTGTATTCAGCATTTTATATTTTTACCTGTATATACAGTACACACAGTGCAGATTTGTAGTTCCTCCCCCTGTTGGCCAGCAGGAGCATTACTACGGCGGTGTGTATGCTCTCATGGAGCATGTTGGAGTGTGTGAGCGAGTCCAGATCAAAGCAGGAGCCCCATCAAAGCCTATGGCATGCTACTTAATAATTGTTGCATGTGAAAAAGTGTTTAAACGCGGTGTCGTGAACAGGTTAAAAACACAACACCCGCATGTACCCGTACCGCCTGCATGCTGCATAATACCTCTCTCGTGTTCTTTTATTTACTTTCTCTCCGTCTTTCCGTGTCCAGCCAGCTCCAGTTCCAGCCCATCTCAAGGCAATTACTCTGTGTTGATTTAGCTGTCATTGGGTGCATGTGTTTCAACATGATTTATAGACTGGCTTCCCGTGCCAGTCGTTTCGACATAAATTGCCCAATACTCAGAAAAGGGCTCATTTGCTCGGCTCTGCATTAGAGCGGCCGATGATTGCGACAGAAATGCAATGTAAATGAGATCTGAGAGGCCCCATCACTCATGATGTCGTGTAGCCAATCCTATTATTATTTATTACCATAATTGCCCCGTGTTTCCCCAGGCCATGCCGCTCACATGATGTATGCCACGACGGATCAACTCAGTGTGACGAGCAGCGGATAGAGATTTTTTTCTTCCTTATTTCTTTCTTTCTTTCTTGTTTGTTCTTATGACGGCCCACATCCAATTCCTACGCAGAAATGTGTGGGAAAACCACACAACCCTGAGAACTTGCTACACACACACACACACACACACCCACACACACAGCAAAAAACACACGTGCTGGGTGCCAGGCTATCATGCACATACTCTGTGTTCATTTGTGTGAAGACCAAGCCACTCTTCAGGTCTTATCTGACACCGATACTATCTCCCACATACACACACTGGTTCTCACCATCGGCGCCTGCCACATGCTTGTGTACGATGATAGTAAACATACATGCAAATCTAAACCTGTGGAACGTCTTTCATCGAAGCGGCTCAAACATATGTAGTGTAAAGAGATGTCAGGTGACATGTCAAAACATCGCTACGCACAAATGCACCTATCAAACATGAAACACGGAATGTACTGAGCATGAGAAAAGTATTGTAAACAAAACCATAGTTCTAGTTGAACTGAAAGATCTGCTTTCTTGCTCTGTTTAGGAAGGGAAAACGCACAACGCACAGTCACACTTATTTTCGTTCTGCAGCACTTTAACACCTTTGGATTCAATTCAGCCTTCGCTTACTTCCAGAGTCACTCTCCATGAACGTATTTTTCAAAATAATAACGCTAAATGTGATATCTCAAGGAAAAGAAGGAACCTGTGAGCACGTCTTAAATGAAGAAGAATGAGATTTAATACAGCTACGGAATCCGGCATAGTCTGCTTTCACGTGCTATTACACAACGACACTAACGCAATCCTTGTTTAATTTTAAAGCTGGGTTTTGTTTTATTTTATTACCTGCAAACGTTTTCACTCACATACTCGCTTCTTTCTTTGCTAGTAGTCTTGCAACCTTTCGCTCTATCCTTCCTTCTCTCCTTCTCTCTCTCTCTCTCTCTCTCTCTCACTCTCACTCTCTCTTTCTCTCTCGGAGGAGAGTTTTTTTTTCTTTAGAGGATGAATTATTGAGGCGAGCAGGCGGATTAATCAGGCCGTAATGGGGCTGTGGGGAGGAGTAGCAGGACCATAGATCACTGCAGGAGATGAGAGCTTTCACCTCACACACACCACGTCCCTCAATCAGGCCTAACACGAACACCAGAGAGAGAGAGAGAGAGAGAGAGAGAGGGAGGGATGGTGGGATGGTGGGATGAGGAGACAAATTAATAGTGGGTGCAGGAGAGATTACAGGAGGGAGGAAGATCGAGGAAGAGAAATAAATCGTATTCCAGGACAAGGGGAAGAGAGAATAAGAGAAATGTGGAGAAAAGATGTGAATAAAGACTTGAGGATGATTGATAGAAAAAGGAATACTCAACAGTAAACGGAGAGAAAAAGCAGGACTAAGATCCTTCATGCAACAAAAATTTAGAAAACATCAACAAGGTTTTAAACTGATAGGCCATTTTGTTAAAGTCACACAGGGTTCATGTTTATACTTTGCTTATCTCTTGGGTTACTTCCTGGTTTACCATATTTCCTACTTCCTGTTTCAGTACCTGTCCAGCTACATCCTGAAAACACCCCTTCATAAGAGTGTGCATCTCTACCTCAGTATTTGTCTTGTTAGTGTCCACTTTTTCAAAGTCATAAAGGCCTCCTGTTTGTCCTTGTTAATTTTATGACTTACTCCCTGGTTTGCTCTGTTTCCTACTTCCTGGTTCTTTACCTGTCCATCTCCACCCATTAATCACCTGTTATTTTTATTTTGTCTTGTTAATTTACTTTTAGAATCTGGGTTTATACCACTGGGATCATCTTCATCCTTTGTCTTTACTTCCTATTTCGCCTGAGTTCTTACTTCCTGGTTCTTAACATGTCCTTAATCTCTGTCTGTACTTCTTTCTCAGTATTTGTCTTGTTAGTGTCCACTGGCCATTTGTTCAATGTCAAACAGGGTTCCTGTTTGTCCTTTTTCAATTTCCTGCTTCTCTACCTGTCCAGTTCTGCCCTAAGCACTCCTCTTAATCACTGTGTGCATCTGTTATTCATTATTTGTCTTGTAAATTTACCTTTAGCATCTATGCGTTAAAGGTATATTTACCTTTGTCTTTTTCAATATTTTGTCAATGCAATAGTTGGCCCAACAATATCTATATTCTGCTAGCAAACTTAGCCGGCTACTTAACAACAGATAACTAATAGGTACTGATAACATTAAATAAGCTAACAATAGCCTAGCTAATCTGGTTAACTTTTAGGTAAGTGGCTAGGTTAGTGGATGTTGCTAAACTATTATAATGTGTCATATCAATCAGTATTTTATGCTAAGCAGTACACTGAGGCAAGGAAAAAAGAACAGCTGGAGGAAAATCATAGAATATCATAGGAAGTTTGTGCCTGGCTAGGTTAGCTTTTGTTCATCTTTCACTTGATAAGTTAGCTGCCACTTGATAAGTTAACGTCATTAATTTTTTATTTTATTCAAAAAAAAATTTAATGGAGGGTGCCAATACTTCTGGAGTTGACTGTATTTGTATCTGCGCATCGACGCTCATTTTGCTTTTCATCTTGACTTCTTGCACTCTCTTGTGGCTTGTACTGGCATGTAGTGTGTGTGTGTGTGTGTGTGTATATATGTATGTATGTGTGTATATGTGTGTGTGTGTGTGTGTTGATCACCTGATGGTTGGATGGTTGTTTTGATAGAGTTGTTGACATACACACACTACCTCTTAAAACCGCCCACCTTTAAAATCACACACCTTTGTAAAAATACATAGCACACACACACACAGTCATACAAGGCCACCCACCTGTTACACACTCATACCTGTTTCAACCTGAAAGCACGGGGGCATCTCTCTCTTCATCTGTGTGTGTGTGTGTGTGTGTGGGTGTGTGTCTGTGTGTGTGCGTGTGTGAAAGCCAGATAAGTAAAATGGCTGATATCAGTTTGATTGACAGGAAGGTGCCCTCAGGACACACCACCCACAGCTAGTAGTAACGTGAGCTTTGTTCCCAAAG
>CM040477.1:18451720-18467611 GCA_022758105.1 Pangasianodon gigas
AAAAAAAAAAAAAGAGAAAAAAAGAAAGAAAAAAAGAAGAAACAGATTTACAAGAAGATCTGACTTTGAGAAAAGTTCAAGTAACGTTTAAAAACGTTGTTTTTTATTTAGATCTGCTCCCTCGATCCTCGATCTGAACAGACTCAGACGCAGTGGATTATCGGGGCAGAGGTTTAAACGGAGCTGGTGTTTCAGGCCCGGTTTCTCCGGCGAGACTTTGTCGCGTTCGGTTTAACGCGAGTCTGTGATATAAAACAGAAGAAACGAGCTTTTTTTTTGGACGACTTGTGCGTCATGTCCGAACTCTCACTCGTTCTCACTCCAGACCTTCAGCGGCGATACGCATCCGACGGAAGAGACGGAACGATCTGGAAGGAGAAGAACGTCATCATGCAGGACGACACGATCCAGTTTGACCCGAATGTGCTCTGGAGATTACTGAATGAATACACGACCAATCTTTTACGGTTTTTTTTCCCCTGTAAAGACTGATTTATTATTTAATCCAAATTTTTCAGCTAGTTTTGGAACAAAATTGGTTGTGTGAGAAAAAAAAAAAAAAAAAAGACTGCGTTGTTCAAAACCGAGTCATGATCTGATCTTCAGCCTCGATATTTATTGGTGTGGGCTTGAGATCATCTTTAGAAAGTTTTCACCACCTCAGTTTAACAAATGATTGACTAGAAAAAAGGAGAAGGAGAAAAGAGAGGGAGAATGAACAGAGGGAGGGAGGGAGGGAGGGGAGATAAGAGAGTGTTTTAAAAAAAAAAAAAAGAGTGGAGTTTTATTTATTTTTTCCGTCTAGTCTAAAAATAAACCAGCCAAGATCTTGTTGTAAAGCAAACAATCGGAAGGAAACGGAATCGATTTCGGCAAACAAAGGGAAAGTGTAAGCGCAGACGCTCTGTGTGTGTGTGTGTGTGATGTAGAGTAGAGTTTAGGAGAGCAGAGAGAGGGATTATGGAGTGTGTAACAGCTGTACTAGATGATGAGGAACCAAAAAAAAAAAAAAAAAGTTGTAGTAGTAGTAGTAGTCGTCATCGTCGTCTCTCTTGTGAATGTCTGAACTTTTCTGGGATCAGTCTGAGCTGTAGGTGAGCTGCGTCTCCAAAACACTCTACTGCTGCTGCAAATTTTTGGACGTGTATCGTCTTCTTTGTGTTATACAAACAAAAAAAATGCTCCAAAACACCACTTTTGACACCGGCTTGTAATCCCAAGGGGATTTTATTTCAAGTAGGAAGCCTGAAACAGTCAGAAGGCCCGGTTTGAAGCAGTCAGGCTTGTGTTTAAGGCGGATCATGTTGTTCTGGAGCTTTTTCTTCGAGGCTTCCTGCTTGCTCCAGGCCACCACACAGCCCTGAGTGCTGCCACGTTTTCAGCCAAACCTCCAGCGCTCACAGCGGGCTAGTCCCACCACCTCCACCTCCATCTCCACCTCCACCTCCATCTCCTCCACCCTCAACTCTCCCCACATCTTTACTCCTTTTGCATCCTCCACTAAGCTTTATTCTGCCCTGATGCCAAAGCAGAACCTGAACACGAGCGCTAATGCCACAGAAACCGGATCTAGCCGGTTAGCTAACGGCATAAAAACTCAAACTTAGCCGGTTAAACTTTAAGCACACTGAAACAAAACTACACGGAAATCAATTTATAATATTCACCTATATATCATCTATCAATATCTAGTCAATTGATTAGGTTTGGAAAAAAAAACTTTGCTAGGTCGCGGCTACATTCTATTCCCCGGCTCCACTATGCTAACTAGCAAGCTAGCTAACGCTAATCTTTACAAATTAGCCAGGATTTAAAAAAAAAAATTATTTCCTACTTTTCGGTCAAAGAGTAAAGTATTATCTTTATCAACAATCATTATTTTGATTAGGTTATCTAATACATTTGGTACGATTCCAGCTCGCGGGCTAATGCTAATCCGCTACAGCGTGACCATTTATCAGGCTAGTCAGCTAGCAAGTAAGCTAGTTCACTTTTATGCTAATTAGCTCGATATACTTACAACGTCTTGGGCTGGTCATCATCCGCCATCATGCTGCTCAAAAGGTTCTAAACCTCCCGTTAAAAATTTCTAAAGGTGTATTTTAAAGGTTAGCGCTGACTTCAATGACTTAAATCTGCAAACTTTTGTTTTCCGTTAAAGAGAAATTACTGGAATAACTTCCTCTAACGTTACTCCAGAAACATCGTAATGACGTTGCAATATTCGTTCTCGCGAGATTTGGGGAAACGCGAATCTCGCTCTGTCGCCAACTACCGGATTGGAAGACAACGTCAAGTCAAATAAGAGTGGACTTTAAAACATTAATAAACAAATAAATAAACAAATAAACAATAAAATAAAGGCTGATCTAATAGATGATCAACAAATATTGTAGTTTTGGTTCTTTTTGCTCAAAATGGAACACTTATATACACTTAAAGGCCATGTACACGCTATGACTAAAAGTATGTGCACCCCTTACCATCACCCCTGTATATGTTTCTTCCCCAAATTGTTGCCACAAAGTTGTATAAAATGTCTCTGTATGCTGTAACATTACAATTTCCCTTCACTGGAACTAAGAGGCTGAAACCTGTTCCAGCATGACAATGCCCCTGTGCACAAAGTGAGCTCCATGAAGACATGGTGTGTGAAGGTTGGAGTGGAAGAACTCGAGTGTCCTGCACAGAGCCCTGACCTCAACCCCACTGAACACCTTTGGGATGAACTGGAACACCAACTGCACCCCAGACCTCCTCGACATCCCAACATCAGCACCTGACTTCACTAATGCTCTTGTAGCTGACACATTGTGCAAAGCAAGAGATGAAGTAGTGAAGGGAAAATACATCACTAAACACAGCTACTGACAAAATCATTAATGATTAATGATGAAATTCTTCATTAGCAAGCTACAAACTCTGATAGATCTCTTTCCTAAAGAACCAGTTTAAGGGTTCCATGGCAACAAGAGCAAATACTTATTCAATCACAACTTTTTATTTGTAGCATTCAGATAAATTCCAGCAAATGAACATGTTTAACAGGAATTGTTCCTGTGTTATCGTTTTGCTTAATTTTTTTTTTTTTTTAGTCTGGCCCACTTAACATTGCACCAAGTGTATTGTGGTCTGGTACCTAAAATGACACTTCTGACACTCCTGAACTAGTTTTTAGTAAAAATACTTTTCACAAAGATTGAACAAACTGGAATACGTTGGTCAACTTACCAGGCTGGGAGTCATTTCATGGTGTAGTACTTGGAGAGGAGTTCATGCCAGATAGAAAAGCAGTCACACTGGGGAAAGGGAATCACTGTCCAATCACAGACACCATTAAAAGCAATTTCACAGTGGTATTTCACTGTTGGGTTTATGGAAAATACAATACACAAACTGTATTAATTATTATCAATGACATGTATTAAATGTTACACGCTGAAAAGTTAAAACTTCCAATGCATTGCTCTTATGCACCTCATTCCCTCTGATCCTCTAGCACTGCTCGACTGATCCCACCATCTCTCAGGGTACAAGGAAGACCTGCATCGAGACTCTTCTCTGTTCCGGCACCAAGGTGGTAGAATGAACTTTCCCTAGATGTCCGAACAGCTGAGTCACTGGCAGTCTTCAAATCACATCTAAAGACTTACCTTTTCCTAAAGTACTTAAAATAGCACTTAAAAAACAACAACAACAAAACTTATTTTAATATCACCTCCTCAACAGAGTTTTTGGACTGATGGTAGTCTTAGTTTGTGACCTAGCGAACCAATATCAGAGTGTATTTATTGATAGAGACTTCAAAGCACTTTTGTAAGTCGCTCTGGATAAGTGCGTCTGCCAAATGCCATAAATATAAACGTAAACGTCATGTGATCACATCATCAGTGGACTGCTTTTTTAAGAATTAAACACCGACTTTGCATTACGTAGAAGTGAATGTAATTCTCTGTTGCATTGTATTTTACTTTCATCACCGTGTTGCAGCCGTGTTGCACTGAAATGCAATCATTACTCATTCACAGCCCTAAAAAAGGAGAGAAGGGATGCACTTTATAGGTTCATTGTTTCCTCATTTTCACTGGATTGAACCTTTAATCGAAAAGTTTTTCAGAATTATTTTTAAACATGATAAAAGTGTTAATATGACTCCACTGATAGCTGCCATATTAACTATATTTAACAGATACCATTGATAAATTGCCTCATAGATTGGACCTGACGATTGTCTGAGGGAAAACAAACAGAAATTGATGTTTATTAATAACTGGTTTAATTGTATACCTTTTCTATTTTGTTATAAAATAAAGTTTATGTGTCTACTTGCTCTATTTGATTTGAAAATAAACCACATCCATGTAAAGTCAACGGAGCGTTGCTAGGCGGAGGGGGTGGGACTAAATCCAATCGCCTCAGAACACGCAGCCAATCACTATGGAACAGCGAAACGAGTCAACCAATCATCATCAAGTACAAAAAAATGAGTCAGCCAATCCACGATGCAGAGACACCGGCAAAGAGGCGGGACTAAGCGCGGCAAAGCTGTAAGAACGTTAGAACATGGCGGACAGAGGAGGGGGCGGGTGGCTGACTCTTGTAAAACCGAAGAAATAGCGCTATTTAATGAAGATTTTTTAAATAATTATTGTTCAGACAGGTGGGTACGTTTACACCGAGTTTGTTTAATACGATGTTGAGAATCAGTTTGTGTAATATTTGTTTATTTTAGCGTAAAATTCGAGTCGTGCCTCTTTGCCTGTTGGCTAGTGTGTGGCTGAATCCCAAATGGCTACCTAATGTATATATAGCGCACTTCATAGGATGTGAAAACCGTTATTTTTTAAATCTATGTAGTGCACTTATGAAGGGAGCAAGGCGCGATTTGGGATTCAGCCCTAGCTAGGATCATGCTAGTTTTTCAACTGGAGAGACAATGATTAAATTAGCATGCTGTGTTTATGTGTTTCATCAGAAGATATTTTATGATTAATGTAAATGTTTTGTTCATGTCAAAATTGCATTTGGTTTATGTTTAATTTTATGTTTAATTTTTTGTGAGGGGAATGTGATTAATGATATACAGCAAATGAAGATGTAAATGTGATAGTATGAAGTTTTTAATATATTAAAAAAAAAAGGGTTCTTGGGCTAGTTTGTGACTTATAAATAAAATAAAATAATAATAATAAAAAAACAAAGTTGGCATTTTACTTGGAAGTTTAAAAATGTAAGCCTGTAAAAAAATAAAATAAATAGCATAAACATTATGGTTCATAATAGTGGAAATGTTTGTATTGATTATTTTAATGGACTGCTGTGTAACATGTTGATGTTTTATGTTTTTTTTTTCTTCTTCTTCTCAGTTGACCAGCGTTTTGGAGGATGGACCGTGTTTAGACGTGGGCAAAGGTTTAAGCTGAATGCATTGTGATTTCCAATAATTGAGACAGTGATTTCTAAAAAGCTGTCTACATTAATGAAAAGAACAATGTAGTCGGCTTAGCGTGCTCAAGAAACCGAGTGTTTACGTCCGTCTGGTGTTTTTAGGTGAACGTTTGGGCTTTGATTAGTTTTTAGCACTTAACTAAGCTAGACAGATTCCTTCTAAACAGGGTTAGTTATATAGAGATATATAGATATATATATATTATTATTAATTGGATGATGGATGTTGGTGAGTTTGTGCCTCCTCTCCCTCTGGAGCCTCCTGATGATGAAATGTCAGGAAGCGGTAAATGTAAAGCTCCTCCACCACCTCCCCTGCAAACGTCCAGTGACGCCGAGGAAATGGACGTTAGCTCCGGCGGTGATGGACCCTCGCTCGCGCCGGCCGAGGACACCGACGTCCCGCTCCTCACCAAGGGCTCGGCGTCTTTTAGCGGTCGTGCATTACACGGCGACTCGTGCCCAGGCACCGGGCGCCACGCTCCCCCTGTCACCTCCTTCCTCCCTGACCTTAGGCTCCTCCGAGACGTTAAGATCAGCGTCAGCTTTGGAGGAGACGGCGGCGGCAGCGGCGGTGGCAGCAAGGGCAAAGACAGAAAAGTGTTATACACAGGGCAGGGTCAGATAGACGAGCAGCAGCTAGAGAACGGGAAGGCGCAGGGTAGCGCGGGAGAGGGAACGGGGCAGGGAGACGCGAGCGTAGAACCCGAGGCCGAGCAGGAGAACAAGGTGGAGTTCGCCGTGCTGGACGAGCTGGAGGATTTCAGCGAGAACTTCCTGGAGCCGGAGGACGGAGAGGAGAACGAGTACACGTCCGAGATGATCGTTCAGCAGCAGCAGGCCAATGACGAGGACCACGTTTACTCCTACGAGGTACACGAGACGTCTCGTTGCTTTCATGTCTTCCACGACCGTCGTGTTTAATCATGTCGATCTGTTGCAGGAGGATGTGAAATAGGTGAAATGATAAAGAAACCAATTTAAAGGCAAAACAAAATCTAAGAACTTGAATCTAAAAGAATAAAGAAGGTGGTGTAATGAACGTGAGACTTTTTTTTTTTTTTTTTTTTTTTAATTATTATTATTATTATTATTTTTGGATGAGTTGCGTAAGTATTTTTCGTTCGGGAAATAAGGTGACGCGAGACACGTTTTAGAGTAACGTTATTATAAATTATTCCATCCTTAACACGTTCTTTCCATTCTCTCCACCACTCTTTTTGAAAGACTCTGTGTTTTGTTGTTTTTTTTCCTTTCCTGTACGTTATGGGGCGTCGCATGTGATACTGCCCCCTAGAGGTCGCGCTCATATCACATGCAAAACACTAACATCAGTGCTGTAAACTGAGGACGGACTGTGAACTGTGATATCGTGTTCTCGGGATCATGCGCTGATTTTCAATCCGGTACAAAAAATAAAAATAAATAAATGATGCGCTCCGGGCATGCTGGATCAGCTCCATGGACGTTTTTTTATTTTTTTTGCACTCGTCTGTAATTGCTCGTCTCTTCCAGGACGACTTTGACAATGATGTAGATGCGCTGTTAGAGGAAGGCTTGCCGGTGCCCAAGAAGATGCGCCTGGCGGAGGATAAATACGCAGCAGACAGCGATCATCAGTCTGACACGGAGCAGGGTGTCCAGCCCATGATTACCAAAATTAAGACTGTTCTCAAGAGTGAGTCTCTCTTCAGTTGAGAGTTTTACTATAAACCACGGCTTAACTAATTAATCCCAGTGTTTTATTATTATTTTTTTTCTTTTTTTTCTATAATCCATGATGTGTAAGTTGTAAAAGTGTTAAAGATGGAGGGTTTTTGGGTTCTCGGTGCAGGTCGAGGACGTCCGCCTACAGAGCCTCTTCCTGACGGATGGATCATGACATTCCATAACTCCGGCATTCCAGTCTACCTCCACCGGGAGACCCGGGTCGTTACCTGGTCCAGACCTTACTTCCTCGGAACGGGAAGCATCAGGGTAAACACCGGCTCTGGGTCAAGATTGCGTTTTAGTTTATTTGAATGACAGATTTTATTTTATTTTATTTAATTTTTTTTGGAAGCTGAAAGATTTCATGTAACTTAAATCAAATTTATAGGGTGCCAAAACTTTCAAACACCCCTCTCTCTTTTTTTCCCCCTTTCTTTCTTTTTTTTTGTAACACATCCGTGTTTCAGAAACACGACCCTCCTACCAGTAGCATCCCCTGTTTGCACTATAAGAAAATGAAGGAACAGGAAGAAAGGGAGCAGAACGGAGAAGTGACGCCCAACGTGTCTCCGGTCAAAGACGGCGAGGACGGAGAACCCCAGGAGAGAACCGAAGAGCCCGACTCCACAGCTCCGGAGGGGACGTGTGACGAGTCCAACCCGGACACGATGGACAACCAGCCTGAGGGGAAAGACGGCCAGGGGGGCGAGACGGCACAGGGGGCGCTGGGGCAGGTCAAAGCCAAGGTGGAGGTGTGCAAGGACGAGTCTGTCGGTAAGAGACGAAACTGTCGGTGGTGTTCACGTGATCGTTCCCTTTTCCCTTTTAGCCATATTTCTGACCAGTGAATGAAACAGCTTTACGAGGACGCGTAAATTACGCGCCATATTTTATACCTTCACCGTAATTTTGAACCACAGATCTATTTAGAATGTATAAATAGTCTATCTGACATTAATAAATGGTTGATTAAATCCTTAATTAATGTTTCAGAGAACAAGAGGAGTATTTATTTATTTATTAATTTATTTTAAGGTTCTACGCCGCTTGTTTATGCAGAAAAAACATGCATCGCTCATGTCGTATTTTACCTAAGACGTGAAAACATACCAGTCATAACGATTTAAATATATTTTATTGGAAATGAAAATGAAAAGAACATTCTGGAAGTGTGGGGAAAAAATATCCTCATAACTGCTATCTAATTATAACTGTTACTTCAGCTTTAACTAACATTTAATCAAAAAAACAAAGCAATAAAAAATAATTGCTAATTGCAAACTAGTCTCTACGTTCAAAGCAGCGGTAGGGAACCTTGCGTGCTGCGTGAAATGAAACCAAAATAAATAGCAAATTAGGGCTGCACAATATATCGAAATTATCGAACTATTGCGATATGTGTCTCGTAAGGGCTTGCGATAATGATAATGAATGATTTTAATACTTCAAAAAGTTACGAAAAGTCAAAGTTTCAGGGCGATGCAGATAGCAGAGAATGCTTTCTTTTCCTCAAAAGAACATGAAACATGTATGTTGGTATCATTATATCATTTTCAGTTTTTAAATATATAAATATTAGTGCTGGGAAACGATTAAAATTTTTAATCGCATAATTTTTCTGCGATTAATCGCATTGTTAAGCGTAAAATTAAATAATGAATTCAAAAGTAGTGTATTGTGCACTTTTATTTTAAAAGTACTGCTATACGAACAAAAGTGCAATAACATTTGGTTTGCAAACACTTTAAACAGATAAGGTGCTTTTTACAGCAGTATTCCCTTTACATAGTAGCAGTTAAAAATTTTAATTTCAAATATTTATTGTAAATCTCAACTTAAACATTAATGTAATCAAATTAAATATAAAAACCAAAGCTATCTGTCTGTATGTGTATTCAGAGCCAGTGAGCAACGGACTTTCGAAATAAAGTAGTAATTTAAAAAAACTGCGTTAATGCACGATAAAATAATTGTCGGCGTTAATTAATTAATGCGTTAACGAGATAATAACGCGTTAACTTGCCCAGCCCTAATAAATATATATATTAATATAATTTAAATAGATTTTACCCACTTATAGCATCATTGTAAGGCATATCGCATTATTTAACAAGATATCGCATTTTTCTTCAATATCAAATTAAGCCCTATTGCAAAGAAACCGAAAGTCAGATTTGTTTCAGTTTAGGACGATTAGGACAGTCGATTCCCAAACGATTAATATCAGTCACGTTTTGCATTCGACATTTCGCGAATATCCGTTACGTTTATGGATAAAGAAAGCGGTTTAACTTTGTTACTCGAACCCTCCCTCCTTCCCTCCAGACATCGAGGAGTTCCGTAGCTACCTGGAGAAGCGCTTCGACTTCGAGCAAGTGACGGTGAAGAAGTTCCGCACGTGGGCGGAGCGACGGCAGTTCAACAGGGACATGAAGAGGAAGCAGGCGGAGTCAGAGAGGCCCATCCTCCCGGCCAATCAGAAGCTCATCACGCTGTCAGTGCAGGACGCGCCCACTAAGAAAGGTAAAAAAAAAAAAAAAGGAAGCTCGCTGATGGTTTAGTTTCGTTCGTTACAAACTGGAATTCTAAGATATTGGGATTGTTTTAACGTTTGATTGAAGCAGAAAAAAAAATCTGTTAGTTGCATAAGTATTCGCCCCCTTGGGGGTCGGTATTTGGTAGAACGATGTTCAGGTGCAGCTCTTCTGGGATACGTGTACCATCCGTACGTGTACGATTGTTATCGTACAGCGATTTTGACGTCTTGCCACAGATTTGTAATCGGATTGAAGTCCAAGCTTTGACCTAACACACTGTTGGTTTTGAACCACTCCACTCCAGTGTCGCTTTACGGTCCTCAACCCTGAACAATTTCCCATTCCCTGCTGAATAAAAGGCATTCGCACATCACGATGCTCCCACCACCGTGCTTCACAGTAGGGACAGGCTGATGACTAAGGGGCCGTTTACACGACAACGTTTTCAGCCAAAAACGGAAAACTTTTTATGCGTTTTGTCTGTTCGTTTACACGACAACGGCGTTTTGGGGACTGAAAACGCATATTTTTGAAAACGGGTTTCAAAGTGCAAGTTTTTGAAAACACCGCCGTTATCGTCTCCATGTAAACACCCAATACGGGAATCTTTGAAAACGGTGACGTCATGCGCGTGCGTAGTGCGTGTTAGGTATGTAGACATGCGCAGTACGTGTCTATTGTAAAGGCAAGCGCGAACAAACATACACAACAATGGCGGAGAACATGGTAGTGTTGCTGCTGCTCAAGAGTTTGCTAACGCTTCTTCAGCAAAGTGTGGATTTACTTCACCAATATTACAACCAACTAACAAGGTGACAGCGCCAACTACTGGCCTGGCATAAGTAATACAGCGTTTTTGGCCGGATATGTGTAAACGCGAATCGGTTTGAAAACGTTTGTCGTGTATACGTGAAACTTTTTGAAAACGCAAGAGAAAAACTTTTCCGTTTTTGACTACATCGTTGTCGTGTAAACGTAGCCTAATGTTGCAGCGTTGGAGTTTCTGACAAATGGGCTGCTTTGTGCTGAGGATAAAAGGGGAGGGGGTGTCAATACTTACGCAAGACACACTATCAGATTGTTGTCCTCATGTCTGCTTTTAGAGTTTGTCATCAATCCTAATGGAAAGTCCGAGGTTTGCATCCTACACGAATATATGCAACGTGTGCTCAAGGTCCGGCCAGTTTACAACTTTTTTGAATGTGGTAAGTGCGTGTGTGTGTGTGTGTGTGTGTGTGTGTGTGAGTGTGTGAGATTTTATCATTATCATTTGTATAATTTGTTCAAAGCGTTAAAGTCTACTCCTGGTTATTTTCCCCCAGAAAACCCAAGTGAACCCTTCGGAGCTTCGGTTATTATAGACGGAGTCACGTACGGCACGGGAACAGCGAGTAGCAAAAAACTCGCCAAGAATAAAGCTGGTATTTCCATTTACGTTATTTTTTTTCATGCCTGTTGTGCTTCCCATCACTCAGGATATATCTGTTTGCAAACAAAAACAATAAAAAAGTATTTTTTTTATTATCGTACTTGGCACTAAAGGGGCTTTTTTGTTAAGAGTGCAAATCTTTAGGCACCCCACGGTTTTAATTTTCATTCAAGGTGCCAGTTTTTATGCATCTTGATGTTTTTTTTTTGTTTTGTTTTGTTTTAAATTTCTTACCTTCGTTCATATATCTTTTATTACACCACAGCACTGTTGATTAGTTTTCTATAACAGCAGCACTCACGGTAACAATCGTAAATATCGTTCTAATACGCTATCGTTTCTATAGTAACAGCTCGTTCACAGAGACTCCTACAGCAGATGCTCTACATAAACAAGCTTTTTTTAAAAAAAAAATAAGTGCGTAATTGTTGATACGGTGAAATGTTCTGTAAGGAGATGTTTATTTAATATTTATGGAAGGAGTCTCCAGTGTCAGCGCTTTGAAACAGTCAGAGGTAAAGCTGTAACTTTATATATTTTTTTAATTTATTAAAAATTTTTTGACGTCTTCAAGACTGGGGTTTCTTGGCTGCATTTTTTTTTTTTTTAAATTTTTTTTTTTTTTTTAAAAAATCTTATTATCTTCGCAAGAGAAAGAAAAAAGAGAGCACGGTGAGGGAACGACTGTTTATAGCTGCTATAACATAAGCGAGAACAGGAACTAACTCGTTACACAGACGTTCCACAACATTAAATACATTAAATAACTATAAATGGATAAAAAGCTCAATTGTTCCGTTATGTGATAATTAATAATTTGTAATCTTCCGCAAATTGGCTGTGGCGTAAAAGGAGGAATAAAACACTTCAGGGACATGCTGTTATAGGAAAATAACTAACTTGAGTGTGGTACCAGTAACTCGGCTTCATCATAGTAACTTGTTGTCGTTGATTATTTTACTCTAACAGCATGACACGGAGTGTTTTATTCTTTACGTAACACAATAGTAATAAATGGAAGTTTGCTGTACCGTAGTTCTATTTTTATATTTTTCATTTTATAGAATGGAAATGATCTGAGAATGTTGTGAGAAATGTCATAAAGCATGTTGCTGAATTCTTTCGGATGCCTTCGTGCAGCTCGAGCCACGCTGGAGATCCTCATCCCTGACTTTGTGAAGCAGACGGCTGAGGAGAAGCCAGTAGAAGGGGATGAACTGGAGGTACGCACGCCGACCCCGACCCCACGCTGTGTATTATTTAATGTGAATTAAAATGATCGAGCGAGCACTGATCAGCGGTTCACGTTTCCTCCTCAGTATTTTAACCATATCAGTATTGAAGACTCGCGAGTGTATGAACTGACCAACAAAGCAGGCTTACTGTCACCTTACCAGATCCTTCACGAGTGCCTTAAGAGGTAGGACAGAACCTACAGCTCCGGAGAGAATTCATATTTCTGGAAGACACAGAGAGCAGCATACAGCTGTTTTTAAATTTTTTTTTTTTTTACTGTGTGTGTGTCCACAGAAATCATGGGATGGGGGACACCAGCATCAAGTTCGAGGTCATCCCGGGGAAGAACCAGAAGAGTGAATACGTGATGACGTGCGGAAAACACAGCGTACGCGGGTGGTGTAAGTGTTCACGCAAACCTCTGCACTGTTTCGAGACTACTTCTTCTTCTTCTTCTTCTTCTCTTTTTTTTTTTTGAATATTATATTTATTGAGGTATTTTTAGATTTTCAGACACACAAAAAACAGTCACAAAACACAGCTGCACAGGTATAAAACGAAAGGGAAAAAACCAAAAACAAAACAAAAAAAACCCATCTCCTTCAGATTGAATTTAGCAGTTAACCACAACACCGGGTAGAGGCAAGGGAGGTCAACACTGACTTTTGCTCAATGTGACATTATGGACAAGTTCAAATAATACTAATAACAATAAAATAAAAATAATAATAAATAATCATCTAGGTATTTTAGCTTTAAAGCAAGGGTGATAGGGAAAGTGACACTAAAGATAGAGAGCAGATAGATTTGCAAGAGTCAACATTGTCACTAGCTTTGACAAGTAATTGAGAAGAAAAAAATAAATAAATAAATAATAGAAAGATTCAGATATTCAAATGTGGTATTTAAAAAAAAAAAACACACACATGGGTGTATTAACATTGACACAGAAGTTAAACAAAACTACAAAGTTTCAAGCGGATGCTTGGAAAATGATTTCTGGCCTTAAGAATTTCTTATATATGACATTATGAATCCTGGATTCTGATTGGTGAGAAGATGTTGTTTAATTTTCCAATAACAGCAGCTCTGACACCAGTACAGGTTCATATTAATACGCTATCGTTTCTATAGTAACGGCTCTTATCGGCAGTTGATGCGGTGACGGTTTCTGTAAGGAGAAATGTATGTGTTTAACGTGTATGGAAGGAGTCTCCAGTGTCAGAGGTAAAGCTGTAACTTTAAGTTTTCCGACATTTTCAGGACAGAGGAGTTTTACGCTTCTTTGCGGTTTTGTCTAATTAACTTCGAGAGAGAAACGAGAGGCTGGTGAAGGAACGATTGTTTATAGCTGCTATAACGTAATTGATGACTTGTTTCGTGGACGTTCCACAACGTTAAATGTAACTACAAATGGATAAAAAGTAAGATGTGTCGTTCTATAACGTATAAAAATTGTAACTGCTGTAGTATAAGAGGAATAAAACACTTTTATAAACATGCGGTTATAGGAAAATAAAAAAAGCTTTGTGGTGTTAACGTCATCGCACCACCCCGTCGTTGATTATTTTCCTATAACAGTTTTTGTTTGTTTGTTTGTTTATTTATTTATATAGCACAATTTAATACAGCTTGCGTTGCCCAAAGTGCTTTACAATCACATGCTAAGAAACACAATAAAAATACAATAATAAACACACAAACATCACCCGCACATACACACACAATAACTTCATCCAGTGAGCTCCCCATTTGTATTTAAAAGATGTTGTTTTAACATACATTTAAACATAGGTAAAGATTTAATAGATCGAATAGAAAGAGGGAGATCGTTCCACAATTTAGGGCCTGCTCGAGAAAAGGCTCTGTCTCCTCTATGTTTGTATTTTTTCCTAGTAGCACATAACAGATGTCGATTTTCTGATCTCAGAGATCTAGAGGGAAAGTAGAATGACACCATAATGGACAAATACACAGGAGCTAGATTGTGCAGGGCCTTGAAAACCAGTACGAGAATCTTATAGATAACTCTAAGTCGTACTGGCAGCCACTTTAATGAAATTAATAACGGAGTTACCGATTCATATTTCTTTGCCGACTTGATCATTTCTGCTGCTGCATTTCGGATTTTCTGTAAACGCACAAGTGCTTGAGCGTCAACTCCATAATAAAGGGAGTTACAATAATCCATTCGAGAAAAAACAATGGCAGTAATTGCTTTCTCAAAATCTGAACTGGATAGGAATGGTTTAGTTTTGGCTAGCAGATGCAGATTAAAAAAACAAGATCTCACCACAGTGTTTATTTGCCTGTCCGACTTTAAATCAGTATCCAGAACAAACCCCAGATTTTTTACACTGGATTTAATAAAACCCGACAAAGAAGTTGCATTCGAGCACTGAAGCACTTCATGCTTTCTAGGGCCAAACACGATAACTTCAGTTTTACTTTCATTAAGCTTCAAAAAATTTGAAGCCATCCAATCCTTGACATCGTGTAAACATGCAAATAAACCGTCAAATGAATTTGAATTTAACTCTCTCACGGGCAAATAAATCTGAGTATCATCAGCATAACAATGAAATGATACTTTATGTACTTAACAGCACGACACGAAGTGGTTTATTCCTTACGTATTCCATCATTTTTAAAAGATACTGAATTTAAACAGTGACTAATAACGATGCGTCACAATGCAACGTGATTGTTGCTAAGGTTTCGGTTTGTGTGCTCCGTAAAAGGTAAGAACAAGAGAGTGGGTAAACAGCTGGCCTCTCAGAAGATCCTCCAGATGTTGCACCCTCACGTGAAGAACTGGGGCTCGCTCCTGCGCATGTACGGCAGAGAGAACAACAAGATGGTGAAAAAGGTATTGTAGAAGAATATAGAGCTGTAGAAGAATATAGATTGGGGTTAGGTAGTTTACTGATGGATATATGTGTGTGTGTGTGTGTGTGTGTGTGTTTTCCGTATTGCGTAGGAAAATTCAGACAAGAGTGTGATCGAGCTGCAGCAGTACGCCAAAAAGAACAAGCCCAACCTCCACATTCTGAACAAACTCCAAGAGGAGATGAGGAAACTGGCTAGAGAGAGGGTAAGCCTAACACACACGCACGCCATTAACGTTCCACAAAGTATTGGCACCCCTCTGTCCACTGAAAAGGAGACCAGAACTGAGCAGCTATAGTGCCTTTCGCACCGCTTTATTTCCAGAACTAAATTTACAGTACTAAAGTACTGGGCGATTTTGCGTGAACTATTTCCCAGTACCGTTTAAAGAGTTGCATTCGCACCGACAGTGGGCACTAGGAAGTGACGTAAGCCGGTCGACGGCGACGTCATTTGTGCGCGACGTTCAACAACGGAAACAAAGAAGAACAACGTAAACAACCGGAGGATGGAGGACGCTGTGATCGGAGCTGTGTTTTTGTTGTGTCTCGCGTCCATCTATCGCTGTTCTCCATACTTGCGAAATAAGTTGACACTACAGTATGTTTACACGGCGTTTTAAATCATGGCGGGTGAGGGCGT
>CM040477.1:18469514-18480285 GCA_022758105.1 Pangasianodon gigas
GAGAGAGAGGAATTTAAGTAAATCAGAATAAATCAGATGCACTAGCGGGTGACGAGCTGAAACGTCATCGTACACGTCCTGATGCACACAAAAACCCGCCATCACTTATTTCACTTTCCGATAAATGAAGAACGTACTCACGTGGTGTCTGAATGCTTGCGTTTGTGGATTTTAAACGTCGTGGCTGCTTTTTTTTTTTTTTTTTTTAAATATATATATAGATGATTGATTTAATAAAGGTTCTCCTGTTGGACATTTTGTTCCATATTCACTATTATGGATTTAGGTTAAAAAAAAAAATGTAGACTTCTGCTGTGTTTGTTTTTTTTTATTTTTTATTTTTTTATTTTTAAATGAGCTGTGAGAGTCCGTGGTACGATAACGCATCGGTGTGAAATCAGCTTCATGTCTCGACTGGATCAGATTCAGTGTGTTCAGTTTGCATGTTTGTGAATTATATATCTCGAATTTGAGCAGCACAAAAGTTTGATTTAGCTGGTGGGGGGTGAGGAGGGGGAGCAAAAAACTCGGACCTGCCAACCTTTACGCGTTTTACATCGACGTGCGCCAGTAACTCAAAAGTTATCACTCTAAAATACAGGGTTTTTTCAATAAAATGGCAGATTTTTACTGAAGCAATCGACATATGAATCTGTTAAAACCTTCCGATGATATCTGATGTCACTTGGAAGCCCCGCCCCTTTCCCTGTCATCTCACGTGCTCTAGACTCATTTCCTTATCTGTTCATAATTACTTTTTTTTTTTTTTTTTTTGCAGTTACATCATTTGTGTTATTTTTAAAATGGAAATTCGCAAGCAAGAGAAAAAAAATCTGTATCGCACAAACCTACCCACCATAAAAACGGCAGTTGGGTAGGACTTCTGAAATGTCCGATATTAACTGTCCTCCTGAAAGCCCCGCCACTAAGCTCCGAAGCTCCGCATCGTGCAATTTAGAGTTTCTTGACGTGAAATAAAGTCTATCAGCCAACATTACATTACAGAGCAATATATTAGAGTTAGCATTAGGGATGCAACTGAAAATGGTCAAAAATGTTACTTTTTGCAGCTGAAAGAGAAAAAAAACTGGAACATTTGACCAAAATAGGCTTACAGTGAAATATAGAAAAGTTTGCATCCACACTTTTTTTTTTGTTTTTACAATTAATTGCTGTACACAACATCTTTTTCCTAGGATAGGAAATGTTTAAAAACAAAAAACAAAACCTTTGCTTCGAAAATACTATCGGTGCTCGATGGCTTTCTGCCAAAAACACGTAACCAACACGACACCTGACGCTTCGTTTCAGCTCACGACCACGTGACTTTATTGGAAAATGTTTCAAAAGAAGCGGCGTGCGTTTCGAAGGTCATTGGAGGGAAATGGCGGTTACAGCGATTAGCGATACAGAGATAACTTTCATAGTTAAGGAATCAGCAAAGAAACGAGGATGTTCTGAAGTTTCACCGAATTAAATCATAAACAACGTTACTTAATGTTACGAACAACAAGCAGGGTTTCCCAAGCTCGCGGTCACAAGAGGAGGAACTCTCGATCTCCTCTTTTTGTTTCTTTTAATTATTTTTACAAATTAATATTAAATGTTGACGGATTTTGTGTTAGTGTTTTGAAGTGTTACTGAGTCACATTCAAACAAGCTACGTTTACATGCCATTTTAGTCTTTTCACACGCTGCACTAGCGCAGTTCAGCAAAAAAATAAAAACTGACAAATTTCTGTTACCGTCTATCTCCGCTAAACACACTAGCGTTGTGTCTCAAATCACACACTTGTGTACTATTCTAGACCGTTATTCAGCACTAACACTAACCGCTTTTCCTGTTACAGCGAGTGTCGCCTTCATACACACCGAAAGCTCTGTTTTGTACCAGTCTTCTGGATTTTCTAGATCAGTAAATACTAGATTCGAGACGCAGATCATGACAGCAGTCACGACGACAGCGGAAAGTGTTGAGAGACAGAGCTCCTCAGTGTGTTTAACATTTTCCACTTCGACCTGACGGACAGGGATTTCTTCGCTTCGCAACGCAATGCAGCATCACGCGATAAGTATAACCCAGGCTCCTCTGCTCGGCGTATGGTCGCATCACACCACCCCGGCGTTGATTACTTTCCTATAACAGCACAACACAACACTTCCTACAAGACTGGAAAACCAGTGCAGGGAATATTCCTTTGGTTTTTAGTCACTTGCGTCACGCATGCGTACGTTAGTGACATAATAAATTGTTCAGATGAATGTTACAGTAGTTCTGTATTATAGATCTGGAATTTAAAAACATGTAAAGTGGTGAAAGCTTGGGGTCGCAGAGGTTTACGATGTCCATTTGGGAACCAGTGCACTAGGAGCTGTGCTTGACCACCAGACGTCACCGATGTGCACGCTGTTGAAAAGCTTCGAGTTATGAAGGAAACTTTTCCGATGCATTTGGGATGAAAGCTTCATTTTTGCCATCACTCACTGGTGGTTACCCCGAAATAAAACCCCGTACCTACGCGTACTAGCGTTTAGATTAATCCTCTCTCGACAGGACAGAGTACGCATTATTCCTCTTCAAGGTTGGCAGGTCTGAGACGAGAACGCGCCAAGAATTTTTATTTATTTTTTAACCTTTTGGGAAATGCAGGATAATACATATCAGCGAGCATGCAGGGGAAAAATGCTGCTCGACCAAGTAAGGAAAGAAAGCTTTCCTTTTAGCCTTTAGCACTGCAGAGAAACCACGAGCACAAGGGCTTGGAGCATTAAACCCTTCTCTCGCAGAGGAACTGTTAAAAAAAAAAAAAAAAGATGTGAGAGATCTTTATCATACTCAGCGCTTACGTTCTGTGCCATTTCTCACGTAGGAAACTAAGTGAAGCTACCTAGTCGTGTATTTGCTGTGGAGTGAGAATATAATACTGCTGTTTCCAGCATGAGTTTGAGTTCAACAACTCGAATGTATACTGTGTGTGTGTGTGTGTGTGTGTGTGTGTGTGTGTGTGGAGTACTTTTTTGGCATCATTGTGACTGTATACATTTGATTATTTCAGAAACAAACAAACAAAAAAAACAGGAGAGAAAAAGGTACCCCATACCTCGATCAAAATAAATAAAAAAAAAACTCAAATGATGATAAAGATGAGCTGATAAAGTGTAAAGAGAACGTACGAACCAAAGCTTAACGTCTTATGCATTTTTATAGTATGTAGTTTGCTTCAGGATATTTTTATCACAGTGTGTATGTGTTTGTTTGGTTTTTTTTTTTGCGTATACATAAATGTGAGGAGAAAAAAAAAAACCCAACGCAATAACTGCTGGAACAACAGTGTGAAGTTTTTTTTCGTTGCTTTTTCTGAATGTTTACTGCGTTCGTGTGTGTACATGAGCACAAAGCCGCCGCCGTCGCCGCCGCTCCCAGAACGCTTCACTGCCTGTCCCGTCGCTCTCCAAGTGTGTGTTTGCTGTGAAGAAAATCGTGCGCAACTTCTCAAAACACGCCCGAGCGCTGCCATCATTTCTATTTTTTCCTTTTCGGTTTGGAACAAAGCTACCTAAAAAAAAAAATCCATTAAAACTGAATTCGTTATGTGACTTGATGATAATCGCTGAATAACAGTGATTTCTTTATGCAAATGAATAAATGTGTCATGACTGTAACCAGACGTTTCTCATTCTTTATTCGTGCGTCATTTCAATTTCAATGTACAATAAGAAAATTAAAGCAGCAGTATGTAACTCTTCCGCTCTCTGGTGCCTACAAGGTGAATCGCATTTGCGATGATGATGATGATAATAATAATAACAATCTGAACCTCTGTACGTCTTTTACACGAGTAAAGGAAAAGGGACGGAGCTCATTTCTGGGTCAGAAAAAAACCTGGATTTCATGTTTGCACCGTTTTAAAGGTTTTACAAAATGGTTGAAATTAAAATACATCTCGAGTCCATTTGCAAAAGAAGTTCAGGTCCATCAAAGCTAATGCTACTTTGAGAAAATAAAATGTTGTAAAGGCTAAGCATGTAAATGAGATGCTAATTAATAACAAATAATTCATTACTAGCCTCAGTAGGATTAGCGGTAGCTAGATTTACAAGCTTTATGAGATATAGCATTAGCTTTAGAGTCGGTTCTCGGCGTTGTTAGCGCTGGAGCTAGTAGTCGACCCTCTCGAACAGCAGGATGGTCTCGCAGTGCATGGTCTGAGGGAAAAGATCCACGGCCATCGCTCGCACCGGACGGAACGGCGCTCCGCGAACACGGTTAGACGGAGCTCTACACAGACTGAGAGGAAAAAAAAAAAAAGATAAGCTATTAGTGCAGATTGTAAATTCATCCTTTCTGCAAAAATAAAGATAAAAGTGTAGAAAAGTTCAAATGAATGACAGAGTTAGCTGCAGAACATAAAGGTGAGCGATACGATCGTTATAACGATAATATCAATATCGATATAATAACGATATTTCACCTTACACTTTTCTCAGAGTACGTGATCGATATGACCAAATTATCAGACTCACGATACTTACGATATACGATGTGTTTTACGATATATAGTTTTGTTAACACTGATACTTTTATTCAACGTTCATGAAAGAAATTATTTGACAGAAATTTCATAACGTTACAATTTTAAAGCTCGAGTCAAATTTTCTCAGCTGTGTCCAATCACACTTTTATTCTTATAGCTATTTTTATTCTTAGTGTTATTATTATTTTTCCTTAGAGGTTTTTTTTTTTTTTGGTGTGTATTTAAACTCTTTATTCTCAGACTTAGCTACCTCTGTACAGCACTCTGGTCAGCGAAGGTTGTTTTGAAACACGCTACGTAAATAAATTCTTGTAATTAATAAAATAATAAAACTACTGATGATGCGAGCAATATCACAGATAAAGTGCATTGTGACGTAATTTATCGCAATATCGGTTATTACGTCATCGCTGCTCCATCCTCAACCACCTCTATGGACTGTTTTCACACTTCCGGGTTCTAAGTTGTCATAGCAACGCCATTGTTTGTGAATAGACATGGTGTTGATCTTCACGGATTCGACCAAAATGTTACAAGCGAAAGTGACAAAAGTGATGTCACGGCGCTGTTGAATTCTCAAATCTGATTGGTCAGAAGGTGTTGATTAATTTTCTAGAACCGCAGCTCTGACAGTAGCGCATGTTTTATATTAATGCGCTCGTCCTAATACGTTATCGTTTCTATGGTAACCGCTAACGTCACGCTCGAGTTCTTTGCTCTTCGTTACTTTTGATCACGCAGCAGTGCATTGTGGGTAACCCGTACGGTTCCCCCGTCGTCGTGGCTACACCGTACGATCAGATAACGCTCGTTACGCTGACGGGAGTTGAACGCTGTGTGACGTTTACTCACTCGATGAAGTTGTTCATGGCTGCTTTAGCGTTACAGGCGACGTACACCAGCCTCTTCAGATGCTCCGCCCATCTGATCGCCAAAATCACCTTGGAATCTGGAAGGAAATGACACGCTGATTTAACGAAGCGCTAACGTAAAACAAAGATGGCTGACATTAAGCTTGACCAAGATTTAGCTAATCATGCTTTAAATGCTGTAAAGATTTATCTGAATATTTCTAAAAAAAAATAAAAATAAAAAAATCGCGTAAAAGGTACAAGGTAATTTAAACATCCTGATCCTGTAATAAAACTACAATTTTAATTAAGTAAGAAAAAAAAAAAAAAAAAAGAATTGTGATTGGTTCATATTGATTCTTATTTAATTATAATAATATTGTTCATTTTTAAAAATTTTAAATATGCACCTTTTTTTTCTACATTTGCTCAAAAGCAGATTTATTCATTTGACAGAATAATTCTCAAATACGAGGAAACGAATGAGGAAAGTTTAATACATTCTCCTTGGTGGACGTTAAATGTAACTACAAACGGATAAAAACTACGTGTCTTTTTTTGTTTTGTTTTTAAATAAATAAAATGTGAATTGTTGAGACACTGGTGAGAAATTGATGCGGTGTAAGTGGAATAAAGCGCATGTGTAGGAAAATAATCGGCGTTGATGTAACCGTAACTCCGCTTCATCACGCCGCACCGCTGTTGATTGTTTTACTAAAACGGCACGACACGGAGTGTGTTATTCATCACATATCACCCTTTCTGTCAGCTATGAGCTGCATGTGGGTATTTGTAACATATAAACTTGTTCTATTTGATTTATTTTTGACATGTGAGCATGATGATGATGATTATGATGAAGATGATGATGAAGATGATTATGATGATGAAGATGATTATTATTATTATTATTGTTATTATTATTGTTATTATTATTGTTATTATGATTATTAAGAGTGGTTCTTACTCAGTCCTGCTCGTGGAGGATCTACAATAGCAGTAACATTAGGAGACACCACGGCGTTGAGTACGGTGGGGAAAATGTCCTCCGCTTTACCACAGTGGAACTCAATGTTGGTCAAACCTGACACACACACACACACACACACACACACACACACACACACACACACACACACACGCAATATTTAAAAGTGAATTCCTGAACACTGTTTATCCAACATTCTCAGCTCCATCGCTTAAAAACTTACCGTTCGCTTGTGCGTTCACTTTAGCGTCGTCCACTGCCTCCTGACACAGTTCAATTCCAATCACCTTCCTCACTCTCTGTTACACACACACACACGCACACGCACACACACACACACACGCGCGCGCACACGCACGCACGCACGCACACACACACACACACGCACACACACACAAACGCACACACAAACGCACACATTTTACATTTTAGAACTGTTATATAATACTCTTCAGGAAGGGAGAGAAAATTAAATAATGAAAAGAAAAAGGAGAAAAAAATGTAGAAAAGAAATGAAAATGATCTTTGTCTCCTTTCAAACTCGGACACGTTAGGCTTCATTCACACAAAATCTAATCTAATCAAATCTAATCTAATCAAAAACTAAACATGCCAGGGTTGCCAGATTGATGTCTGTTTGCAATCCATTTACATTTTAAAACCTCGATTCGCTTTAAATCCTCTCTGTGCGAAGATTAACTCCTGCTACTAAGAAAGAGAAAAAATAAAATACGGAAAAGCAGCTGGAAAAAAATACGATTAAAAATAAAAAGACTTAAAAAAAGGAGAAAAAATGGAAAAAGATATTACGTGTGTATTTTCCCAACAAATAAAAAAAATTGACAGCAAAACAGGAACGAATAAACAAACAAACAAACAAACAAACAAACAAACAAAAAGAGGAAGAAAAATATTTTCCAAAAGCCCCAGGTCTCACTTGGAGATGTCTAATTTTAAAAAGTATTTATTTATTTATTTATTTATTTAATATATTAGACTTTATCCACCAGAATAAAATACAGAAGATTAAACTTAAAAAAAATTAAAATAAATAAATAAATAAATAAGCAAGCCAGGGTTGCCAGATTGATGACTGTTTGCAAACCAATGACGGTTTAGACACACAACTGGATCTGTTTTTCTATCATATATTTTATTTGTATTTATTAAATAATTACATCTGTAGATGTACAAATAGAAATAAAAATATTGGCACCCTGTTAAATTTGTTACAATTAAATTATTGGCATTTTGTTAACAAAGATAAATATCATAATACGCAGCGTGTCGTTATTTATCGCTATAAAGACTTTACGTGTGTCAGTGAGTGTGTCTGTGTATCAGCGTATCAGTGTGTGTGTGTGTGTGTGTGTGTGTGTGTGTGCGAGTGTGTGTGTGTGTGTGTGTGTGTGTGTGTACTTTGGCCAGAGAGATGCCGATGGTTCCTGTTCCACAGCACACATCCAGCACGGTGCTGTCGTGGTCCAGCTGAGCCCATTCCCCTACAGCCGAGTACAGCACCTCCGCCGCCAGAGTGTTCGTCTGCACGGAGAATCAGACGATTAACATCCTCATTAACATCCTGATTAACACCCTCATTAACACCCTCATCAACACCCTAATCAACATCCTGATTAACACCCTCATTAACATCCTGATTAACACCCTCATTAACACCCTCATCAACACCCTCATCAACATCCTGATTAACACCCTCATTAACGTCTTCATTAACACCCTCATTAACATCCTCATTAACGTCCTGATTAACACCCTCATTAACGTCCTCATTAACATCCTCATTAACATCCTCATTAACGTCCTGATTAACACCCTGATTAACATCTTCATTAACACCCTCATTAACGTCCTCATTAACACCCCGATTAACACCCTCATTAACGTCCTCATTAACACCCTCATTAACACCCTGATTAACATCCCAAATAAACAGCATTACGCAGCTATTACATACGCAGCTATTAGTGTCGTGACGATGTGGCGTAACGTAGCGCTGGTACATACGGTCGCTACACCAGTCAGAGTTCGTCTATCATTGTCGCGATGTGTGAAGACGACACGTCGAACTCGACAGCGTGGACGCGGATTCCTGGACCATCACCAAGTCTAGTCCTTCTAACTCTTCTTGTTATTAACGTGTTACGCTTGAAATATCGTTAAGCTACTCTTCAATCACGCTAGCTATTGAAGATAAACAATTTCAGATATCTGACCTTGTTGTGACCTTGACCTTTTTTTTTAATCTAATCAGTCAAGCCGATGGATACAATAATAATTCCATACAAACATTCAACCGTTCGTATTTGAGATATCGCTCCACCCTCTCGTTAACTCCGCCCCTTCCTAAGGCACGTATCGGAAACGCATCGTATTGAGACACCACCGATGATCCCGGATTTAGAGAAACCACTTTTTTTTTTTCCCTAATGATTCGAGTTTAACTGAATAGATTGAAAGCACACACACACACACACACTCATTCAGCTCAGGAAGAGGTTAATAACGAGTTAGACGTCTACCTGGAAGAAGGAGTGAGGAGAAATGCGGAATCGGAGCCCGAGCAGCTCCTCATGGATCCACGTGTCACCGGCCACCAGCTCACACGGCAAATCCTCCGTCCCTGCAGACGTCCTGCTCCACAACCAAGACAGGATCACACACACACACACACACAGCTCACAAGTGTCTATCATCATCATCATCATCAACATCATCTCTGTACGTTCTAGCAAAATATCCCTTTCACCTCTGTCCCATTCGCACGAAGTGCAGAGACGTAACGCCGCTGTCCTTCCCCTCGCCGTCCGTAAAATAGCGTCTCAGAGACGCCTTCAGAGACGCCATCTCGTCCTCCGCCAGTTTCTACAGCAGCACAAGATAACATTTACCACCAAATAACGTCTGAAAGGTAAAACGTGTCACGTCACGGACGATATACGGTACGTTTCACGCCATATCTGATACGTTTAACCCTTACGCACAATCGATTTAATAAGTTTCCTCTTCTGGATTATTCACCATCTAGATGCAGTTTGTTGAGACTATTATTCCAAATAAATGCATAAATTTTAACTTTTTGCTCTCCAATGAACTTTTATTTAAATGTTTTATATAACACTCCTAAACGGTTAAATTTCCTATGTGTACTGAAGAAAGAATTTGGCTATAATTTGTTAAACGAATATTAATTTCTACATTTTTAGTCAAATATTTACACGTGAATGTTAACAAGTTTTATTTAAAAACACACTGAATTTTTTTTTCTTGTTGTGTTCAAGTTTCAGGCAAAATGTTTTGCTATTCCTGCAATACATTTATTTATTTCTGTAAAGTGTTTAAGGTCAAAATTCATACAACACGCAAATAATAATACAAATAAATAAATTAAATATAAAGTATATGAATGCTTGAAAAAATAATTTATGCGTGAAAGGGTTAACAGCCAATCAGACGAGGGCAAAGCCACGCCCACTGCATGAACCATACACAAATCAGTTTCATCTGTTTCTGTCATCATTTTTTAAAAAATGTATTCTGATTTATTTTTGATTTATTCTGGAAAAAAGAGGATTTTTTTTATTTTTATGTCTATTAAAGATTTAATTAAATGTTTTTGTTCTTTTTTTTAAAATTACTATTTTATCTTAATTATTTAATTCATTATTATCTTATGGTAATTGTTTTTTCTATTAAATTTTTATTCTCTATTTTCCGCTTATTCTCTTATTTTATTTATTTATTTATTTTTTATATAATATCTAAATAAATAAAGGTGATTATTTTTCAGCACTAAAGTTAAGTATGATGTTTGACTATCTGAGACAGGAAAAGGATTTTTATTTTATATTTATATTTCTTTTTTCCCCCCATCACTAGAACACAACTGAGATTTAAATAATAAAAGTTTAAATAATTAGCCTTTGTGTATCCAAAAAAAAAAAAATTAACAAATTGATCTTCACCTCCAGAAGAAATTTGTGCGTGTGTGTGTGTGTGTGTGTGCGTGTGTGTGCGTGTGTGTGTGTGTGTGTGTGAGACCTGTGGATGGAAGAAGATGATGGCCATGATCTGGTTGGTTCTGCTCGTGCGGACGGTGAGCTGCCTCCAGTGACCCTCGTACTTCTCCGGACTGTAAACGGCATACGGAGTCGTTCTGAACACACACACACACACACACACACGCACACGCACACGCACACACGCACGCACACACACGCACGCACACATGCATGCATGCACACGCACGCACATACACACGCACATACATACGCACACACACACAGACAGACACACACACACACAGACAGACACACACATATACATACGCACACACACACACGCACGCACATACACAGACACACACACACAGAGACAGA
>CM040477.1:18518283-18551790 GCA_022758105.1 Pangasianodon gigas
TCTCTCTCTCTCTCTCTCTCTCTCTCTCTCTCTCTCTCTCTCTCTCTCTCTCTCTCTCTCTCTCTCTCTCTCTCTCTCTCTCTCTCTCTCTCTCTCTCTCTCTCTCTCTCTCTCTCTCTCTCTCTCTCTCTCTCTCTCTCTCTCTCTCTCTCTCTCTCTCTCTCTCTCTCTCTCTCTCTCTCTCTCTGTCTCTCTCTCTGTCTCTCTCTCTCTCTCAGGGTGGAGTTTCAGAATAAATTCTACAGCGGCGCTGGAACCAAGTTTTCGCCGTTTGCCTTCTCTCTCCTGCACACGAGCTTCGAGAGCGAAGGATTGCTCTGAACACTGTGACTCTCGCTCACTCTGCTCGGAAGAGCGGAGCTTTACAGAAGTGCCAGAGTGATCTGTCACAGATCGAAGCCTCAATACTGTATAAAATTCTCCTTTTTTTGTGTGTATATAAAGAGTGTTGCACTGACTTGCCTTAAAACTCCAGCCAAATCCTGAGACTGTGAACGAGGTTGCCTCATGTAGGACGTTCATTTTAATCACCGCCCTCTAATGTCGTCCAACTCTTGAGCTGCTTGAAAGTTCCCTCCGGCTTTCAAACAAAAAAAACATTTAAACCCAAACAAGCACTCTTACAAACACTGTTTGCATGCACACCTAGCTATAGCTAGCTTGCACCGCTTGGTTAAATAGCTACAATCATTGCTAAGTAGAAAGAATCCTCACTTAAATTAATCCTGAAAGCTGTGCAACATTAATCTTTTTTTTTAAAATATATTTTTTAATGAAACGCAGGGTTACGCAATGTTTTTAAAATGCTACTGGATACAGATACAAACTACCAAACATGCTGATTTGTACTTGAATCGTCACATTATAATCCTTGAATTATAGTCAGAGTGGTCTTTTTTTCCTTCAAATAAACATTTTGTCTATTTTTACTTTTATTTTTTTTTAACGTCTGCACCGAATATTCTCCGTATCCTCATGGCGCATCTACTAAGTAACAAAACTCCCAGAGTTTTGCACTACGTAGTGAACAAAGCGCATTTTTTTCCAGACGTAGATTTTCAGCCTGAAAGCCGGCTGGTGAAGGAATTTTTAAGCCCAGGAGTGGGAGGAGTCTGAGGCGCACATTGATGACATCAGATGGCAGTGATTGCGTAAAAGGAAAACTCCAGGGAGGGAAAAAAAAAAAGAATGTCGATCCATGAACATCTCCTACTTATTACCTTTAAATCATCTTCACCATCCGAGTCGTACACAACGAATATCACTGATTTAACTGATTTCATATTCAGGCTGCTTTAACGATCAAATTCGTTTTAGAGCAAAAGTTTAAAGAATAAATACATTTTTTAAAAATCACATTCCGGACGTTTCTGTCAGAACTTTGCTCATGTGCTGTACGTAACGTCCGGCCTGTAGCGCGTTCAAATCTAATATGTGAATTCATTTTTCATCTGACGTTGGAAGGTAAACACATGATACTCTCGCTGTTTAAGTGGTTAAAATTGTGTGAACACAGTTGCCAGGCAACAGGGAATTACGGACCATAAGCATAAGGTAGCTAATTACATGTTTAGCTAGCTTATACAGTAAGTATGTCATCATTTATACAGAAAATGTAAAGATATTGATGGTGAAAATGATGCAGAAATGTTCAGAATATCAACATTTCCCTCAGATGTGTTGAGAGATTGCTAAAAAAAACAAACAAAAAAAAGACTCCATTTGACCAAAATTACACTTAGCATCAACCGCTAGCTGAACTCAACATGGGAAATTTTTCTGGCCCATGTGGAATTCTTACAATTCAGTTTTTAATGAAAAAGTGTCTCATGTGTTTGCTTTCCCATGATGTAATGTTGTAAGAATGCTGTTGCTAGGCAACTGGAAAATACAGACACCTCGTATAAGCTAGTTAATGACGAAGTACAAGACGCGATCTTTCATATGAACAATGTAAAGGTACAGCGAGACTGTGAAAATGACACAAAGTTCTCAGGAAAACGTCAACATTTTCCTCAGATGTGTTGGTAAATTCTTAAGAAAAGATTGCGTATGAATAAAATTAATTACAGTTAGCATCGATCGCTAAGCGAACTTTATACATTTGGTTTTCTCGCTACGGTGAAACTGTCACTGTTCAATTAACAGTCAATGCCAAGTGTAATTACAGTGTAATTTTAGTCAACGTTGCGACTTTTTTTCAACGTAGATAGACAAACTTGTTGTGAAACTTTGTTGGGAGAACACTGTTGCTAGGCAACTGGGACATATAGATGCCTATTAAAGACTAGTATATGCTCGGAATGTCAACATTTCCTTCAGATGTGTTGGTGAATTACTAAGAAAAGGCTCAGAACAACTAACAGAACACGGTAATTACAATTAGCATCCACCGCTAACCAAATTTGTGTCGTAATTTTAATCGACGTTGTGTCACAACTTAAAGATAACAGAAATTTTTTACTTTTGACGACACGATCTATTGAAACCGAACCGAATCCGTGAACGTTGGTAGCCGAACAAACGACACACTCGCCATTCACATCGTAAAAAAAAAAAATAGTGAGAACACTGTTGCTAGGCAACTGGAAAATATCGACGCTAAGTGTCTAGCTAATGACGAAGTCTTTTATACGAACAGTGTAAAGTAGTGAAAGTAATGAAAAGAAAGACTCAGGGATATCAACATTTACCTCAGATGTGTTGGAAAACTGTTAAGAAAAAAACTCAGTACGGCTAAAATTACACCGTAATTACATTAGCAACGATCGCTAACTGAACTTCTGCCATATTGGATTTCGCTATATTGAGAAATTGCTACTTGTCGAATAGCTTAAGAGGGAGGTATTAATATAGAAACTTCTCGTAAACTCAGTAATGCTGAATTGTGTTTAGTACAATTTTTGAAATTATTCTTCGAAAGTCAACATTTTTTGTAAAATGTCGGACGTTCCAACGAAACCCTTTGAAGTTTGGTTAGCTATCAACGCTAAGAGTAATTACATTGTAATTTCCTCCTTTTCCTTTTTTGGTAATTTACCAACGTGTTTGAAGAAAATGTCAACGTTCCTGAGAATTTTGTCTCGTTTTTATCGTCGCTTTTCCTTCACATTGTATGTTTAAGACATGTCGATGTGCTAGCTAGCTAAATTGTTAGACGTAGTTATTAGGTCAATAATATCTTAGGTTGTTGACATGTGTAACTGTGACAGTTGCTTAGCAACGGTGTTCTCACAACTTCTGTGAGGGTTTTGTGTTTTTGTGTTTGTGCCTTTACATGTTGAAATTTTGCGAATTGCGTACGAACGCACCATTATTTCGCCGTTTCTGGAGAATTTTTTCGTTTGAGCTACACGTTGCCTTTTTTTTTTTTTTTTTTTGAGGTGAACTGCACATTCCAGAAGTGGCTTTAAGAGAGACTAGTGTATTTTTATACGTAATTTCCTACGATTATCCTACGTATTAAGGAATCGGGTCATCTAGAGAAACAAACGCTTTATTTTCTTCTTGGACATTTACGGGAGTTAATATGACTAGCGTAATTTTCGTAAGAGTTTTTTTTTTTTTTTGGATAAAACACTAAAAACCTCGTTGTTGATTTACTAAAAACCACAGCAGCAGGGTCCGTTAGCTTTAGTTAGCTTTAGTTAGCTTTACTCAGCCTTGACTGCTGACTAAATGATGATATTTGTTTGTCGATCAGAGTAGATCCTTAAACATGAAACAATCATGAGTTTAAATTAAACCGCATCTCTATCGTTTCGTTTTCGCCAAATGAGAAACTCGTGTTTTTCGAATTTCTTTTATTGCTCCTGAAGTATTAACACAAATAATAATAATAATAATAGTAATAGTAATAACAGTAATAATAATAATAATAATAATTACGAAAGCGTTTTCTCCATTTTCTGCCCTGATCAGTTCCTTTACTGCTTTTCCTGACGTTTTTCTTTAAACACATCTATAATGTTGTTTTTGTGTGTGTGTGTGTGTGTGTGTGTGTGTGTGTGTGTGTGTGAGAGAGAATTTCACTCCTTTATCCATTCCACTTACAGATTTTAGATTATTTATTGAATGTAATTAACTCGGGTTTGGTTGGTGTTATTTGAAAGCGCTTTATATTCCCGTCTTTACGGATTTGGATTTTTTTTTCTCCTTCAAAACAAATCTTGAGTTGATTTAAAATGTCAGATTTTGAAAATAAATGTTTTATTTTCTGGAAATCTTTGTTTTGTTTTGTTGATTCTACTTGTGTGAGAAAGTATTGAATTATTGATTTTCATTATGAAATGGACTTTTATTTTGTGGAAAAACCTCAACAATAGATGAAATTGAGAAATTGGTGTTTTGTTTTTTTTGTTTTTAAGCGATTTGCATGATCGTATCTTTATATCCTTGCTTTAATTGACATTGTTAATTTCTGTAAAATTATTTGTAAATAATAAAATGACTTAAATTACAATAAATTTGGTACGATGGGGACTATATGATGAGCCGCTTCACTAACACTGAAGGAAAAAACGATTAGTTCGGGGATCGGCAAAATCGACGGGACGCGGGATTTCAGCAGAATGAAGTGATCTCTGGGGTAAAAAAAGCTTTATCAGAGCTGATAAATGAAAAAAAACAACATTTTTTCTAAACGTGAACCTTCGCGGCTTCTGTCGCAGATCCTCTGTTTGATCCTGTGGTTTATCCAATCACACGCATTTATGCAAATGAGTTAGCTGAAGGCATCTCATTGGACCAGAGACTAGCTACAGACAGATAGAAAAGTCAGAAGTGATTACTACTTAAGATACAAATCGTAACAAGGGGAACGAACGTAACGTACACGTTTCTCACACGTGACATATTTACTGCATTTCTTCCATCTTCACAAACTGCTCAGAGTCACAGGGCTTTAAATTAAGACTAATCTATTATTTTGGAATAATTAAAAAAAAAACCAACTTAAGAGCACGTGGGATTGGTCGAAGTTTCTTGAGTGGGATTAAAAACGTCGCATGAACACGTTTATTTCCGCGATGAGTCCAGATCGCCGGTCAAAAGTGGTGACGTGAAGCAATGGAAACAAAACAACTTCATATTAAATATATTATAATTTATTCTTATTTTAAAATACACGAGTAATACGCGAGTAATTATACTTTGTTACTATACGTAAGTATCGTTTTGTCGTATTTATACTTGATTGTTACTGAAAGTAAATATTTGTTCTCTTACTTAATTATGTATCATCTTCGAACAGTTTAAGTTAAAAAATACTTTTCACACAAAACATTAATTGATGAATTTAATTTAATTTAATGGTTAAAACAAACTTTAAGATGTAGCTGTTGTTGTCACTCAGTCATGATAGTCGCAGATAATGTTAATCATATTAGAGCAAGTTAAAAACAAAACTGTAACCTACGATTTTAAAAAATTAAAATTTATTCTATGATTCAAGAATTACGACGCCGTTTTAGGGCCACTTTAAAATTTATTATTATTTTTTTTAAAAAAGCAAGTTTTCAAGAATGAAGGCGTAAATGTTGTGACATTTTGTCATAATATTATACTAATAAATACTAAGACTTTTTTCTTGAAATATTAAAACTTTATTTCCAATATATATATATATATATTTCCAAAATATTACTTTATTCTTGAAATATTGCAACTTTTTTTTGTCATATCAAATATTATGATTTTTTCCTATTATTATTACGACTTATATTACGACGAAATATTACGACTTTCTTCTCAAAATATTACTTTATTCTTGAAATATTGTAACTTTTTTTTTTCCTCACAATATCATTAGCCAAGTTTCCGTCCACTTTTTGCACTTTTCTGTTATCAACAAAGTGAAACTTTTACTGCGTGAGAAAATAAAAGTTTGCAAAATTTGCTGTCTCCATCCAATTGGCCTTTTACCTGTAAAATAGTGTGTGTGATGACGTCATCCTTAAGAAAAAAATAAAACAAATTGTCATATAAGTTTTGGTGTATCGCAAAAGAAATCTGCCCTTGAGCCTTTTCCATACATAATTTTGTGTATATTGTAAATTTTGTACCTTTTGCATCCCACATGTTCTCAATTCCTTTGTAAAATGGAGAGTATTGAGACAATTAAATGAAACTGGCCAGCTTACTCACTTCAATTCAATTCAATTTTATTTGTATAGCGCTTTTAATAACGGACATCGCATCACAAAACAGCTTTACAGAAATTTATCAATTCAGGATATAAATTTTAAATGTATGAATTTGTCCCTAATGAGGAAGCCAGATGTGACGGTGATGAGGAAAAACTCCCTGAGACGATATGAGGAAGAAACCTTGAGAGGAACCTTGAGAGGAACCTTGAGAGGAACCAGACTCAAAAGGAAACCCATCCTCATCTGGGTGACACCCGATAGTGTGATTATAAATCATTCCCTTCTATAACTGTGTACTATATGGACAAATAGTGCAATTGTGTAACCAGTAAATTCATCAGTTTTCACATGAAGTCTATTTTGTTGAACTTATCAGCTGTTCGCTGATGGAGACCTGAGCGCAGAACTGTTTGTGGGAATCACAGTCCTAAAGCTATCAAAGCAAAACTGTTCATATCGATTTTAATTTCATAAATAATTACACTTGTATGAAATATCAGAAGCTGACGTCAGAAAGGAGAAGTTCCTCATCTGATAGAGCTCCAAGTATCTTAAGCTCTTATACGACGAAGTCTGTGTGTAATAGACACTTCTGTGTGGGACGGAGTATTTAACGCTACTTGCAGCTCACAAGTAGAGAAAATCCTGATGTTTTATTGAAATAAAGAAATCACGAAGCTACAAACAAGAGCTCCAGGCCATTCCAAGGTCACATGTACAGTTCTGTGCAAAAGTCTTAGGCACATGCAAAGAAATGCTGTAGAGCAAAGACGCCTTCAAAAATAATGAAATTAAATGTTTCTACATTCTCGCTTCTTATTTCTGCAGCGAAACCCAGCAGCCTTCATTATGTTTTTATTATTTTTTTTTTCTGGAATATCATATATTACGACTTTATTCTTGAAATCTTGTATTTTTATTTATTAAAAAAAAACAAAAACACTGGCCCTCAAATGCTGTTGTACAGAATAAATAGCTTTAGGTGTTTTATTTTGATACTGAATTTTGTCTCACAATATTAATTTATTCTTGAAATACTTTGACTTTTTTTTTTGTAATATCATACATTACAATTTTATTCTCAAAATATCACGATTTTATTCTTGAAATCTTATTTATTTATTTATTTAAACTAGTTAACAACAACAACCACAATAACAAAAACACTGGACCTCACTTGACATTTAATTTTTTTCTCACAATATTATATGACTTTTTTTTCTCAAAATATTACTTTATTCTTGCAATATTGAAATTTTTTTTTGTAATATCATATATTACGACTTTATTCTTGAAATCTTGCATTTTATTTATTTATTTATTTAAAAACAACAACAACAACAACAACACTAGCCCTCAAACACCATCGTACGGAATAAATAGCTTCTTGAAGACCAGATTTATCATATATATCATATAAATATCATTTATTATTCTCAAAATTTAGCTTTTTTTTTCTATTATTATTATTATTCTTATTATTATGTTACTTTATTCTTGCAATATTGCGACTTTTTTTGTAATATCATATATTACGACTTTATTGAAATCTTGTATTTCTATTTATTTATTTATTTATTTAAAAACAACAGCAACAACAACAACACTGGCCCTCAAATAGCTCCTTGGGGACCCAATGTAGGTCTTTTATTTTGACATGCCGCGTAGAGGGACGAACCTGCCACGAACATCGCGCGCGCTGGTGGTTTCCATGGCAACGCGAAACTTTCAGTCTCAGCTGTTTTAGCGTCTTGAGCTAATAAACTAATAAGCGGCTGGTTTACGCGTCTGAATGAAGAAGAGTTTGCGAGAGTGAAATGGCGCTGGACGACCCGCGGCTGGAGTGGATTAAAGAGCGAGTTTCTGCGGCTTTTTACCTGCCGGAACCCGGCTGTTTTGAGGAGCTGCTGAGCCGCAGAGATGGAGAAGAGGAGAGGAAAATCCTGCAGTTTTTAAACCAGGTGACTGAAGAGGAGTTCAGCTCAGCACTGCTGTTTTTTAAGAAAATATGGGAAGAAGAAGGGGAAGTGATGATTCCAACAGGTACACAAACGCTTTATTCACTTAATTTACTCATTTAAGGTTCCAAAACACCTATTATTATTTTCATTATTATTATCTAATAAACACTGCTGTACTTCAGTATAATATTCTGTATTCAAAATGGAGTCGGAATATGCAAATGACGCACGCACGAGCTCATTGAATATTCATGAGCTAATTTGCATGTCTAAGATGCTTTGCATGTCTTATATCCTAATTCTGTAATTATTATAGAACTATTAAGAGCAAAAGTGTGTATTTTGCATCGTATATGGATAAAATGTCACTTAAAAAAAGATATTAAGAAAAAAACTCTATATATATACTGTAAAAGTCTGACTTTATGAACTTTATGAGCTGATTTGATGTAAATGTTCCTGGTTTTTTAAAACAAAAATTGGTTTAAAAAATGTCATTTTGGAAATAAACATAATATCAGTAACTAACAGAATTCCAGAAAACATTCAGTAATTTAAGTGAATGTGTACACATAGAGTCAGTAATGGCTATGTTCATTATTTATTACAGTCATAAATAATCAAAAACATGATTTTAAAAAAACTCGTTGAACTTCTAGGTATAATTAATGATGAATTAGTTAACAAGATTGAATTTAGATCAACTCTTAGAAATTTATTTTTACATACTGTAGAAATATGAACAGTCCTGCATCTCAGTCCGATATCTCTACGTACTTATTTGTTTCACCAGAAAAGCCAAAAGAAGCTCCAGATCCTGAAGAAGACGAAGCCGAGATGAATCAGTGTTCGTCTGCTGTTCCTCCGATCGAGACTCTCATCTCAGCGAGAGAGAAATCTCCCACAGAGAGTAGGAAATTACGTACAGTAACGAGCGAAATAGCCATAAAATCAAGGATATAGCTCATCTTGGTTGCATAGCAACACTGAATTTACAAAGAATTTTAATTTTTTAGCTAAAAGTTGCTTTTAAAAAGGTTGGTTTCGGTCTAGAAGGACTTTTGGAACAACCACCAAACCACCAAACTAACACCAAATCACAAACAGCACCTGCAGCCATTTTAGTTTCAAAATCTTTGCAAATTACAGTTTTCACTTTTTTTTTTTTTTTTTTTCTCAAACACCACCGCACGATTTATGTGTAATCCTACATGTAGCAGCTTTTTAAAAAAAAAACAAAAAGCGTGGCTGCTTGTGTCTTTGTTTTTTTGGTCAACTTCTAAAGTTGAAAAAAAATTCAATTATCTATCAAAGCACTAAGTGGCGTTTGTCGAAGTGCTTCTTTTTTTTTTTTTACCTCTCGACCAATCAGGAAGCAAGTTGGGAGGCAAGAGAGAAAAAAAAACGAACATGGACGAGAAAATGAGTCTTGGTTGAGTAATTAACGACAGGGAGGTGTGATGAAGACGAGTCCCATCACTGTAGTAACCAAAAAGGGGGTTTAGGAAGCTGAACACAGACATGAGGACAGAAGATTAAAGAGGTTTTATTGAAAAGGAAGTGAAGGTGGAACGTGTGATGAAGTCAGAGCCAGGGCTTGAACTCCGGTCGATAAAGTGAGAGTCGGATGTTTTGTCTGAGAGCCACAGTGAAGGTGAAGCACAGCTGGGTGTAGTGGAGTGGAGTGGAGATAGAGAGGGTGAAACATGGACCTGGAGCTCAGGAGGGGAAACAGGATCACACGGGGAACAGACACGAAGCAACAACGAGCTGAACATGAACACGAGAAAGAGCCTAATCGCTGATACCGCACTGGTAACCGAAACGATCTGGCGATGAGCGGCTGCAGAACCAGGGTTTATATACGCTGCAGGTGCGTTCAGCTTTGCTGTTGCCTGGAGCTTTCGGTAGTCAGGGGAATTATCTAGCTAGTCTGGGGCTTTGGGCAGTCAGGGGCTTCTTCTGTCCAGCTTGGGGCTTTGGGCAGTCAGGGGCTTCTTCTGTCCAGCATGAATATGGCACTCTGGGGTCCTGTCTAGCACAGGGGCAGTCAGGGTTTGGGGCAGTAAGAGGCTTTGGGCAGTCAGAGGCTTTGGGGCAGTCAGGGTTTGTGGCAGTAAGAGGCTTTGGGCAGTAAGGCGCTTTGGGGCAGTAAGAGGCTTTGGGCAGTCAGGGGCTTTGGGGCAGTCAGGGTTTGGGGCAGTCAGAGGCTTTGGGCAGTAAGGGGGTTTGGGGCAGTAAGAGGTTTGGGGCAGTAAGGCGCTTTGGGGCAGTCAGGGTTTGGGGCAGTCAGGGGCTTTGAGCAGTCAGGGACTTCTTGTGAAAACTGTGTTGAATTTACTGGTTACACAACTGCACTATTTGTCCATGTAGTACACAGTTATAGAAGGGAATGATTTATAATCGCACTATCCGGAGTCACCCAGATGAGGACGGGTTCCCTTTTGAGTCTGGTTCCTCTCAAGGTTCCTCTCAAGGTTTCTTCCTCGTGTAGTCTCAGGGAGTTTTTCCCTCACCACCGTCGCCTCTGGCTCGCTCATTAGGCATAAATTTCCATATTTATAATTTATTTGGGTTTATTTTAATTTATTTATTTCTGTAAAGCTGCTTTGTGACAATGTCATTGAAATTGAAACTTGTTCAACCCAGAAGAGGCACGAAGTGGAGCGCCACGCCCACACACGCCCACACACACTCACACACGCACACACACACACACACACACACACACACATAACAAAACGAGACGGAGAAACAAACACAGGAAAGACGAGAAAGGCGGAAAAACAGGAAAACAAAGGAGCTTGGCCCGGGCCACAATAACAGCATGTGCCAAAGTATTTTATTCCTCTTATACCACAGCAGTTTACCAATAATTACTATTATTTCATTTATTAAAGAATGACACGTCAAACATTTAATCAATCTATAGTTATATGAGAAACCGAAAAAAACGTAAACTCCTCTGTCCTGAAGACATCGGAAAACTTAGTTACAGTGTTTACCTGTGACACTGGAGACTCCTTCCATACATGTTAAATAAATGTCTCCTCAACGAGTACACGTTTTTCAATCCGTTAACGTGGTGCGTCCTCCCTGTGAATGAGCTGTTACTATGGAAACGATAACGTATTAGAACGAACGCATTAATATAAACCTGTAATTTGCAGCCACACTACCATCATAGAGAAAGTAATAATAATTAATCTTATCTACAAAGTAAGCTAAGCTAGTTAGTTAGCCGATACTAGCTAGGACTGCGTTGCTATGGTTACAGATGGACAGTAAATGAGATAAGAGGTGAATAAGCTACACGGGTTTGTAGATATAATCATAGAGCAGTTATTACTAGTTATTACCAATTTTAACTTGTACAGTACTTTCTCATGTTGCTTTTTTCTTTTCTCGTTTCTCCTCTTGTCTCTGGCCGACTGAAGATTTGACGAATGGGCGAAAGTCACCTGAAGGCCTCAGCAGGGACGTTCTGTGCCCTACAGAGGACATTTCCACCGAGGGAACCTTAGAACCAGTGAAAGTGGATGAGCTTCCTCTCACCGTAATAATCACTGACAACTTTATTTTCTGCTTTTGTGCTTTTGTGCTCCGTGTTTAGTGTTTAATATCACGATAAAATATCTGCTATAAAACACTACACACATTAAATGTATAGTGTTCACTGTTATTATGACTAGAGTGCTCTCTCTCTCTTTCTCTCTCTCTATCTCTTTCTCTCTCCCTCTCTCTCTCTATCTATCTCTCTCGCTCCCTCTATCTCTCCCGCTCTGTCTCTCTCGCTATCTCTCCCTCTCTCTCTCGCTCTCTCGCGTTCTCTCTCTCGCTCTCTCTCTCTGTCTCTCTCTCTGTCTCTCTCTCACTCTCTCTCGCTCCCTCTATCTCTCCCTCTCTATCTCTCTCACTCTCTCTCTTTCTTGCTCTCTCTCTCTCCATCTCTCTCTCTCTCCCTCTCTCGCTCTCTGTTTCACTCTCTCGCTCTCTCTTTCCATCTCTCTCTCTCTCTCTCTCGCTCTCTCTCTATCTATCTCCCTTTCTCTCTCTATCCAGCTCTCTCTCTCTCTCTCTCTCTCTTCCAGCAGCCAATCAGAGCCAGTCTGTGGACAGAAACTATAGTCACTGTTGAAGCACAGCAGCTAATAAAAATAGCTAGTCTTAAATCGTTCATGTCACATCGAAGTGCTTCTTCCATTCAGCCTGGGGTTTTGGCCAGTCAGGGGCCTCTTCTGTCTAGCCTGAGACTTTGGTCAGTCTGGGTGTTTCCATCCAGTCTGGGGCTTTGTGCAGCCAGAGGTATCTTCTATCCAGCATGGAGCTTTGGGCAGTCAGGGACTTCTTTGATCCAGCATGGGACTTAGGGCAGAATGGGGCTTCTTCGGTCCAGCCTAAGGCTTTGGTAGTCAGAGGTGTTTTCTTTCTAGTGTGGGGCTTTGTACACTCAGAGGCTTCTCCTGTCCAACACAGGGCTTTGGGTAGTCAGGGGTGTTTTCTGTTTAGTCTGGAGCTTTGTGCAGTGGGGGGGCCTCTCTAGTCCAGCACGGGGCTTTGGGTAATCAGGTGTTTCTTTTGTCTAGCCTGGGGCTTTATGTAGTCAGGGGTGTTTTCTGTTCTGTCTGGGGCTTTGTGCAGTCAGAGACTTCTCCTGTCCATCATGGGGCACTGAGCAGTAAGTGGCCTTTTCTGTCCAGCATGGGGCTTTTGCAACTTAGTGGCTTCTTATGTCCAGCCTGGGGCTTTGGGCAGTATGGGGCTTCTTCTGTTCAGTCTGGGGCTTTGGGTAGTCATGGCTGGTTTCTGTGCTGTCTGGGGCTTTGGGCAGTCAAAGACTTCTTCTGTCCATCCTGGAGCTTTAGGGTAGTTGGGTGCTTCTCCTCTCCATCATGGGGCTTTGACAAATCAGGGGCTTCTTCTGTCCAGCCTGGGGCTTTAGGCAGTGAGGGCCTTCTTCTATTTAGCATGATACTTTGTGCAGTCAGAAGATTCTTCTGTCCAGCATGGGACTTGGGGCAGTATGGGGCTTTTTCTGTCCAACATGGGGCTTTTGCAACTTAGTGGCTTCTTCTGTACAGTCTGGGGCTTTGGGCAGTCAGGGGCTTCTTTGTTCTAGTATGGGGCTTTGGGTAGTCAGGGATGTCTTCTGTCTAGTCTGGGAGTTTGAGCAGTCAGGGGCTTCTTCCCGTATTTAATTTTTTAACATCAGCCATTTTAGCGTTTTGTCTTTGCTAATCTGTCACTTAGCGGATCTCGTGTTGTTCTTTCTCGTCATATCAGAGAGTTGAGGTACAGACTGTGTACCACGTGGAGCTGCATGTAGCAGTGAACTACATCCCAAAGAAGTTCATGAAGTCCAACGTGCTCTACTTCCTGAGGAACACCAATGGTCAGTGATGATAATTATTTTAAAAAAAAACATTCTGGTTCTGGTGGTTCTGAAAAATAAAACACGCAGGAATGGAGTTTAATGCTGTTTGTGTGTTTCAGAGACGATCATCGAGCCAGCGGATATAAACGAGGCGAATGAGCTGATGCCCAAGCTGCTGGAGATCGGCATGATGAACGGTCTTCAGCTCCTGATGTTCAGGAACGTCTTCCAGCATGTATGTGACCGGATAAAACAAACAAACAAACAAACAAATAAATAAATCTGCTCAGTGCTAAATATCACAACTTCTTTTATCCATCCTGGGACTTTGAGCAGTGAGGACCTTCTTCTGTTCAGCAGGGAGCTTTGGGCAGTCAGGGGCTTCTTCTGTCCAGCATGAATATGGCACTCTGGGGTCCTGTCTAGCCCAGGGACAGTCAGGGTTTGGGGCAGTCAGGGTTTGTGGCAGTCAGGGTTTGGGGCAGTAAGGGGTTTGGGACAGTCATGGTTTAGGGCACTCAGGGGCTTTGGGCAGTCAGGGGCTTTGGGCAGTCAGAGTTTGGTGGAGTCAGGGTCTTTGGGCAATCAGGGGCTTTGGGCAGTCAGAGTTTGGGGCAGTCAGGGTTTGTGGCAGTCAGGGTTTGTGGCAGTAAGGGGTTTGGGACAGTCATGGTTTAGGGCAGTCAGGGGCTTTGGGCAGTCAGAGTTTGGGGCAGTCAGGGCTTTGGGCAGTCAGGGCTTTGGGGCAGTCAGGGGCTTTGGGCAGTCAGAGTTTGGGGCAGTCATTGTTTGGGGCAGTCAGAGTTTGGTGGAGTCAGGGGCTTTGGGCAGTCAGAGGCTTTGGGCAGTCAGGGGCTTTGGGCAGTCAGAGTCCAATTATATTTTAGCATCATGGTTTTGCTGTCTAACAGGTGTACATGCCGCTGCTCTCAGTGGGCCAGATAAAGCTCTCCAATGGAGGCTACCAGCAGGAGGCGCTGAGCTCTGACGTCGGCGAAGTGAGCACTGAGCTGAAAACTAAAGTCCAGCCGGCACCAGCAGAACCCTTCAGCACGGCCCTGATCCGAGACGAGTTCCTTAACTACTCGTACAAGTACATGGGCCTTACAGACAGAACCCTGCAGGAACTGCAGTGTGAGTGTAACAAACCTCCATCAGCTCCGTTACAGTCCTGAGAGCAGTGACACACACGACTTATTCACTGTGTCCTTTTCATTTTAATCCCCCGCTGTAGGTATGAACCATCTACACATCCCCGAGCTGGACCTGGACCAGGACGTGGAGATCCTGCTGGCCAGTCAGGAGGTGGTCGAAAAGCTGGAGCAGTCTGTGATGAACTGGCAAACCCAAATCACCATCATCCTCGAGGAGCAGGAAGAGAAGAAACCACAGGTCTGCTCTGAAACACCTCGAGAAATAACAAATTAAATACAAAATAAAGGTTTGAATGGAACGACACAGTCATATTAAATAAATCACTGCACATATCTGTAAATATATATCTATTACAGTATTGATTATAAAGATCATTACAGTGCTTATTACAGTGCTTGTAATGCTTATTACAGTCCTTATTACAGTGCTTATTACAGTGCTTGTAATGCTTATTACAGTCCTTATTACAGTGCTTATTACAGTGCTTGTAATGCTTATTACAGTGCTTATTACTGTGCTTGTAATGCTTATTACAGTCCTTATTACAGTGCTTATTACAGTGCTTGTAATGCTTATTACAGTGCTTATTACTGTGCTTGTAATGCTTATTACAATGTTTATTAAGTCTTTATTACAGTCTTTATTACAGGGCCTGTAAGTTGAATACTCCTTTTCACGCTCCTTTCTCTCCATGTATTTCTCATATTTATTAATTTATGCTGATTTTCTTTTTTTTCTTTCCTGTTTCTCACTTTGTGTCTTTCCATTATTAAAAAAACTTTCCCTTTTTCTTTTTCCTCTGTCTTTCTCTCAGTCTCTATTTATTTTTCTTTCTTTCTTTCTTTCTTTCTTTCTTTCTTTCCTCTCTTAATTATGTATTTCTTTTTTCTTTCTTTCTTTCTTTCTTTCTTCTGCTAATTATGTATTTCTTTCTTTCTTTCTTTCTTCTGTTAATTATGTATTTCTTTCTTTCTTTCTTTCAATTTCCCTTTGTTTTTCTTTCTTTCTTTCTTTCTTTCTTCTGCTAATTATGTATTTCTTTCTTTCTTTCTTGCTTGCTTGCTTGTTTGCTTTTATGTATTTCTTTCTTTCTTTCTTTCTTTCTTTCTTTCTTTCTTCTGCTAATTATGTATTTCTTTCTTTCTTTCTTTCTTTCTTGCTTGCTTGCTTTTATGTTTTTCTTTCTTTCTTTCTTTCTTTCTTTCTTTCTGGATATTTCCTTCAGAAATGAGAATCTAGTTACTACTATATTTTAGACTATATATTAGGATATTGAGTAGGAGGCGTGGCTTAATGATTTTTTCCCTCCACGTTTACCTTTTGCTTGTGTCCGATCTCGGTGCTGATCCCAGGCCCCTGGTCCGATGGCGGAGTTGGAGTTCTGGCGTGGGCGTGCGGCTGTGCTCAGTGGTCTGTGCGAACAGCTCAAGCTGCCGGTGGTGAAGAAGATCCTGGAGCTGATGAGCCGAGCCGACCTGGACCCCATGCAGAACCTGAACGAGACTATAACCCAGCTGAACCTGTACCACGTGGAGGCCATGGAGAACGTGCGCTTCCTCGGCACTGTGGAGAGGTACTTTAAGGTGAGTCACAGTTTCTGACGCAGTGGCGTCGCAGCAGCTCGATTTTGAGTTTTCAATTCACAGAAAACTTCTGGATAATGGATGAAAGAAGTTCAACTGATCTAATAAATCAGTACCTGGTTCTTTGGTGTAATTTGTGAAAAATGTCCTAGAAAATTTCTCGACAATTATTTCCTAACAGTTATAAACATAAAAAAGAGAACAAAATAGCTGTTTAACAAATCAAATTTACACAAAAAATAGACAATTACACATTTTAGATGTATATAAATAGCAGAAATGTGGCAAATTTTTCAGTACTTTCAGTAGCTCTTATTTAAATTAGCAAACACTATGTTAAAATACTGTATTAGGCCTATAGATGAGTCACGTCTACACATGCTCGTTTTACAAATGAGTTTAGTGTTAAAACACACAGACTTGCAATATGAGCTAAGGATCATGTTATCAGTGGGGAAAATTTAATTACCAATCTTAAAATTAAAAAAAAATTAGTATACAACACATAAAAGTGAAGAGATTGAAGAGATAGTGAAGCTAACATAATTGAGCTTCTACTCCTAGAAACAATCAAAATTATATACTCAGCTTTGTATTTGTTTTTTACAGAGCCGCTGAGGTGACCTTAAGGTTATTTTTTAATTAGACAAGGCAACAAATTATTCTACCGAAGGAGATTATTATGTTTTTGCCACTAATTGAGTAACGTGAGTAACTCAATTTAATATTTTGCGGAATGTCATTCTTAATAACATCACCTTCAGTTAATTATTTGGCAGCAATGGGCAAAAATACCAAAAAATAAATATTTAAATGGTCGTTTCAAACCTGCCGAACTTCACACAATTTGCGTAGGAGCTTCGCATTTTAACGTTGGAACACAAAAGTATGCCGAAAACCGCAGTCTTCTTTTCTTTCAATCAACACCTGACTGACACTCGCTCCGGTGTTTTGATCTCTCCGCTTGAAATATCCGCCGATACGGCATTCTCGCTAAAATCTATCAACATCATAAAATCATTAAATAAGGATATAACGCCAACTGACTATATTTATTAGGGATGGCGCCGGAATATTTCAGCCGAAAATGGCAAACTTTCAGGTTTCGTTCGAAAGAGAAAAAAATAGGCTGCAAATTTTGATTAGGAAGAAAAAACTTTAAATAATCCTACATCGAAGTGTAAAATCTAACACTATAAATAATGCTGATGTTAATTATAATCGAACAGTGATTTAAAACACTGTTTGTTTGCTTTGCTCTCCTGCACTGAATATTTGTGCGCGTGTGTATCACGTTTGCGGTTCGGTCTTTCAGCTTTATTAACACATCCTAATGAAGCAAAAACTATAGGAAAGTGTTAAGACATATATATTTGTGCTCATTGCACAGAAAGCTTTATTAACGAAAAGTGCAAAAAGTAATATGTGATGAAAAAATGTATCATTGCAAGATTGATTTAAAGCGCAAAAATGATCAGTCATTTCCATTCTTACGTTCCGTGACCCTAAAAGAAGCAGGTCCATAGTTTTTAAACAAAGTGTAATAATATAATCGATGTCTATATCAAGGTAAAAAAAATGTTTGTAGTGTTGAGAAAGAAGTCTAAGACAGATCTTAGAAAAAGATTTGCAAATTACTGGATAAGAGAAATCTGAGAAATCATTGCAGCTAGTCAGAGTGGAAAGTTAGAAATGCTCCAGAAATGGGATGCGGTGCTCGTTAGCTTAACGAGTCTAATGTCGTTATAAAGGGGGTCGGTTACAGCGTAACTGATCGCTGATCGGTGTTCAGTACTCCTGCGTTAACTGTGTTTATATTTCACACCAGAACCTGGCCACGGCGGTGAACTTCAGCATGATCCTGGACACCATTGCACCGCTGATGAGGGGGCTGAGGATGATATGGATCATTTCCAGCCACTACAACACGGACCAGCGTATGATGGCCCTGATGGACCGCATCGTCTGGGAGCTGTGCGAGCGCGTCGCTTGTATCATCGACGTCCGAACGCTTTTAAAGTGAGCTAGCACGATAAAGCTTAATGCTAAACAAGATCGTTTGTTAAAATGAGAACTAGAAAACAAGGCAGATTGAAAGTTTGCAAAGCGTTAGGACTAAATAAAGAGGATGAAGAGAGTTAAATGAACTAATAATCATGAATAAGACATAATCAGGGCCTTTGAGGTTATAAATGCTTTATTATCATGAGTAAGAGGATCAACATTGGTGCAACTATTTAATGTTTATTTTTTCATATCTTTTGGCCTGAATATATCCAAATTTGTAGATAAAATTTAAACTACATGTATGTAGTGCATATTCCATTCAAAAACATTTGTTTTGTCATCACTGAAATCAAATTTTAAATACAATAAAATGTTTGTTTGAGTTTTTTTTGTTTTAGTTTTTGTGTTCTGGCATTTACATGCATGGGAATTTTTTTTAATACTATAAATGTCCTTTAGTAAAAAAAAAAAAAAAAAAAAAAAGTCTACTTCATTGTCTGTTACTGCAGAGACAAGCGTAATGTGGCCAAGGCCAAAGTTCTAGATGGCAGGCAGGTTCTGGACCAGTGGAAGTCCTGCTACTTCGCGGTTCGAGAAGTTATCGAAAAGTCCGGCAGGGAATCGCGCTGGGAGTTCGACCGCCAGAGGCTCTTTGAGAAGACGGACTACATGGCTTCAGTCTGTCAGGACTTCTACGACGTCCTGCAGGTTTGATCACCTTGTTAAAAAAAAAACATTAGGATAACAGTTGTGCTTAAAGTGACAGTTCAGAGAAAAACCACTTACACATTTACATCTTTATCTCCAATGTAGTTAATTTTCATGAGATATATTTGGTGTGAAATTTGCTTCTTTAAGTACAAGGCCAATGTAGCTAACAAGTAAGACTATAGAAGACCACCAGTTTAGCATCGTACGAACTGCACATGTGCCGTTTCGTCTGTCGGCTTTATGGAGCCGTTCCGAGTCTCAAGTCCTGAAGACTCAAATTTAACTGAACTGAATCATATTGCTTTGAACCTGAATTGAATCATCTACACGGATCAGTTTGTTAGCAAACTAGAGCTGTAGCTCGATTGCAAGACAATTAGCACATCATTTTTGTCCAAACTTGTCAATTTATTTCATTCTTTGACCTCGGAGTGTTAACCTTCTGAACCGCCAGACCCTGGAGGATTTTTATAAAATCTTTGGGCCGGAGATGAAGGAAGTTACGGGCGAGCCTAAGCGTATCGACGACGTGCTGCGGAGGGTGGACAGCCTGGTCGTGCCCATCGAGGAGCTGGACTTTGACCCCTTCGACATTCGCAAGATGGAAAATTGGAAAAAAGTCATTCAGGACTTCCAGAGAAAAGTTCATGTGAGGTCATGAATATGTCTCTGTGTGAAAGGATTTGTTTGTTTTGTTTAAATCACTTCACCCTGTTGCCTCTCTGTTGATCCAGGCTATTGAAGGAGAAGCCATTTACTTCATCGACCAGTCCTTCAAGACCCTGCGCTCGGCGTCTGTGGCCTTCGACATGCTGCTGAAGTTCAAACACATCCGCTCCAGAGAAGCGCTCAACAATCAGATGATGATGAAGTTCAACGACATTCTGGTCCAGTACTGCAAAGAGGTCCGGGAACATCTGAAACATCTGGCATTAAAGGCGACAAAAATGAAATTTTGTGATCAGCCAAGGCGTGTATGGTGTCATAAAAGACATGTAACATAAATACAATATAAATACAATATAGCCTTATAGCGCTGTGGGCGTGGCCTGTGCAGTGTTTTGATGAGAAATGGTAGTAGCTATATACTGCTTCTAAAGCTAACTAATAATATAAAACTTACTAAATGCACTAATTAGTGTGAAAATTGGTTATTTGATTTACATTTAGCTACGTGCTTGGCTTCATACTAGCTTCATTGGCAGACTAGCAAAGCGAGCTACCTGTAGCAGTTACGTGAACTCACCAGAGGCACCAACGATCTCTTCTACTTCCTGCCAAGCTTTAGTTTTTCTTCGTAATGTCTCTATACACATTTAATGAGATGTCGTATATGACAGGATAAGATAAATCCACGGTTATACACAGCTATTCTTCCATTTTTGGACGTCAAACTGTAAATGGGAACTAATCGCAGGTAGGAACTAAAGTTGTGAGCAGGGAACTAAAGAAACGTCGGACCACACGCGCCAAAGGATTGGTCTGAGGAATCATTCAAGCCAATCGATTGGATTTGTCGCTTTATAGTGTAGTGTCATACCTAATTTTCAGAGAATTGAGAAATTCGCCTCAATAGTCGCCTGTCACTTTTTCGCTTACTAACGTGATCACGCACTCACCTCAAAAGATTACTGGCTTGTAATTGAATAGTTGCATCAAGTCTGTACTGAAATGGTGGTTACCTTGGTTACGTTGATATTTACATGTGAAGTTAGTGTATTCAGAGATGTGGGTGTGTCATTCAGGTTATGCAAATTACCTGCAGCTTATAAAATAGCACTTGATCCAGCACATCCTGTTATTTTGTATTGCTCACAATTTAATGAAGCCACGAGATCCTAAATTAAGGTCATGAAATCATAATGTGTGTGCGAATTTATCACTCTGCTAAATCGCTGTTTTAATTTTGTATATCCGAATAGCTCTGACGTCTATAGTTACGTCTGAGGTCTGACTACCTATGTAACTACATAGTGAAGTGAAGTGACGTGTAGCCAAGTATGGTGACCCATACAACGTGAAAAAAAAAGACACCAAACTTGTCTCGGATATCGACTATATTTGTGTTAAGGTGAAAATCCCAGGTATTATGATCCAAAGTTTTAAATTTGTCCTTACTGTTTTGACTTTCTTTAGGTGGACATCATAAACGAGATGTTTGTCCAGAACAAAGACAAACCGCCTCTGAATAATAACCAGGCTCCCGTGACAGGGGCGATCTTCTGGGTGCGCGGCCTGTTTCACAGCATTAAACACACCATCGTACGCTTCCAGAAAGTGCCGGAAATGCTGCAGAGCAAACAGGGCATAGCTGTAAGCTAAACTGTTAAACATAACACACGTGTGTGTGTGTAACTATTAACAATCTCAAGCTATGTGCTGATGTGACATACCTGTGTGATTGTGTGTGTTGACAGGCAAAAGCAAAGTTTCTGGAGGTGGGCAAGAGCATGCGGGACTATGAGATAAAAAAACACAAACGCTGGAACGAGGAGGCGGTGCAGATGCTGGAAGTGCTCATGAAGAGAAACGTCCTGCTCATGGTGAACAGCTCCGGCGACGCCTGCGGAGACGCCGCGCAGCCCAAGGTCAGAAACTCGTAGACCCCAAACAACTTTTACCCTGAGACTGATTATCCAGGTCAAGTGCATGAGATGATGAGATGAGATGAAGCGTGTTTTTCGTGCATGATATCGGCTCGAGTGAGGAACAGTATTAAATCCAGCGCCACCGTCTGGCAGTTTGATGTAACCACAATATGTCACACTGAAATTTATATTTTTGGCCTTAAATACACTGAAAGACACAGTGGAATGTCATTTGAGATCAATATTAAATATATAAATCTGAAACTATTAATTGATTGATTGACTGATTAATAATCGTCCCTTTAAAGTCCAGTAAAATGTTGTTTTTTCATGCAGAGAACATCAAAGGACATTTCTTACCTCGAGGAGTGAATTTTTTATCGATAAAATAATGAATGAATGAGTGGACGTTTCTCTGTAAGCGTAGCAGATGAGCGCTTTTCTTTACAGGAGAGCGCATGAAATCAACACACACACGTGTCAACTCAAATTGAACAGAATTGAAAAGAAATAAAATGATTTGCTTATTTAGTCCGTATTTTCTATCCCTGATTTTTTTCTGATTTAAAAGTGAGCGCTTGTGTTTAAAGGCGGTGGTCTGGATGCTGCTGTTGAAAAACCCCGAGCTACACTCATAATCTGAATGTGGAGCTCAGAAAGTCCACATAAGCAGCTGCGTAACCCGACTCTGAATACCAGGAACTTTCCCAATATAAATACTGATATAACTTTTGAGCTTACGTCGCAGAATTCTGAATACGACTCCTAGCGCTTTAATTCTTATTCACAGATGCTGAATAAATAACGATCTTGGCGATGTGGTGTGATTGTTTTATGGTCTCTCAGGATCAGGACCCGGAGACAGGGGTGCGGTTTGTGGTGAACTTTGGCCTGGAGCTGAAGGAGATCATCATCGAGGCCAGGTACTTTGAGCAGCTGGGATTCAGTATACCTGAACAGGTCAGGCTCGTGGCTGTGCTTCAGGACAAGTTCCTCAGGTAGGACTTTTTAAAAAAAATTTTACAGCACACATAACACTTTTTTTGCACTTTCTTGGTCAGATAGTTTATAATGTCTATAACAATCAACCACTGATTTAGTCTTCAGCTAGAAAGATTAGCTGTGGAAGAGCAAATAATTTTGCTGGTTTATTACTAAGTCAATTGTTGGATGAAATATTTAAGTGATGTATTTAGGTTGTAGGTATCTAAAAAAAAATTTTTTTAATTTTAGGCTGAAATGTTACAGTTAACTTAATAATTATTGACATTGTTTATAAAAACAAAGGAAAAAAATAGTGATATTCTGAGCTCAAACGTATGGTGATGCTGCGTACATTTTATTTTAACAGACCATCTGCCTAAATTTGGTTTCAAAATTATCTGCACCACTAGAAATATTTTTTGCTGAAACATTATGGTGAAGAATACATTCTTTTCAGTATGCCAAAGTTTTACGGTATTTTTTTTTTCTAGAGAAAATATTATTATTATATAGCAGAGGATTTTTTTTTCATGCAAATGATAAAAGATAAGTAGTTTCTCTAATTGTTAGATCCATAATTTCACCAATAATATTCCATGAAATGTAGGTAAAACTACTTATAGTATATAATAATTAGTAAATTGTTTATCGGACCATCTCTCTAGCACACGGAGCCCGTTTTCTTTCATCATATCTTTTGTTTTTCATAGACATTTGGATGAACTGGACAGTTTGACGGACCACTACAAATCTGTGATGGACCGTCTGCAGGACGCAGAGTTCTTCCTGATGGCCACGCAGATACAGGAACTGAAGAGTGTGATGTCCGCCGGATATAAACGATTAACTCTGAATTCTCTGGGTATCCACAATCACATCATTACCTCATCTCACATGTGTCAGGGAATAAACTGCAGCTAGGGGCAAGTCGCAAAAATGTCACCAAAAAGCTGTGAGCACAGGAAAAAAACTACTTTTAACTTTAAACTACTTTTCTTAACAGTGTATTCCTAAAACAAGAATTATTTTCAAATCTATACTCTGTGTTCATTCAAGTCTCTTTCATGTTATACATATGATATGGACGAGTTCACTCCTTCTAGTCCTGAATCCAAATCAGAGTGAAACTGATCACTTTTGTTTTTTGTCGCTATTTGATTTGGTGTGTTTTCTCACTGCATATAATTTAAAGGAACATTAGCTGAGAGGAAAACGCACGCTTTGAGGAAAACTCCTTCATTCATTGGTCAGAAATACGTAAAAAAAAAAAAGTAAACAAACCTTTGCCAAGTGCATGTAGAAATCATAAAAATCACCTGAGCACGGAGATATATTAGGTATATTAGGTTAGATAATTATGACTAGTTTAAACATTTTATGAATCGCATCGACTGTTTGTTTTCTCTTTTTGTTTGTCGAAAAGAAAATCTCACGTCACTTCGCATTTCTGAAGCACTTAGCTTCGTCCTTTGGCTCAGTTTGACGCACTTTAGCAGCTCTCGTTTACAGAAAAACATCGTCCGCAAACCCAAAACACACGCCATGTTCGGTTCACTTCCTGCATTCGGGCCAATTTAGGATCAATCTCACGGAGATGGTCTCGGACTTTACACGATTGTTGTATTCTCACCTACACAAAGCACCCTAAAATTCACAGTTTGAAGAAAGCGTGTCCTCTCCTGCAAAACTTTGTTTGTTTGATGTCAAATCCATAACGCTGATTAATCGCTATTTATTTGAAACACGTAAATCAATACATGTTTTTTTTTAAAGATTTGTCTGCGTTGTCCTCAAGAGGTTAAATGACAGCATGTGCAAATTGACTCACTGATCCTAAGCTTGTCTGTGCTGTGAGACATTTTGTTAGTCAGTGGGATGCAAATGTCACATTCGTAAACGCTGGAATTGCCTCTTGATGTTTTCTAAATTGAGATCGAGTTTATAATTTCATACTGAATATGAATCTCATACTAAATATGAACAAAACGGCTTTATAAACGTTACAACATTCACATTACAAGGTTGAAATGATACAAATGATGATATTTATTGCCTTAATGTGACAGGATTTTTTTTTCCAAGACGGTGTAGACACAAAAATCTGATTTTTTTCAAATCAAACCTGAGCCACTTTGACTACATTTACATTCCAAGCTTCTTTGCAGATACGATTCAGAGTTTTTGCTCAGATCCAATCTGTCGATCACGTTCGTAGCTGCCGTTACAGCACAGCGCAGATCCGATCTGAGCAAAAAATCTTGAAATGTGAACGTAGCCGTGGACTCTCACAGCTGTTTTCATCCTTTGCGTCCCGTAGGCCTGTCAGATTTCATCGTTAAGGCCAACCAGGCCATCGCACAGTTCGGGTCCCTGCTGAACCAAATCCAGAAGAATGAAAGAGACATAGACGCCAAGCTTCATGCCATCGAGTCAGCGAACCTTTTTAAATTCCCCGAACCAGAAAGAGCAGGAGAGCTGCCAGGTAACGAGCTGCCCAAGCTCTCATTCACGTTTAATCTGATTAATTATGATTAAGAATTTGAAATGTGTTTGTGGGTGAAGGAGTGAAGGAGTTCTGTGAGCTGGTGGAGAAGCAAAGAGCCAAAGACGTGCGCTTGCTGAGCAGGAAGTACTCAGCCATCCGACCTCTGCTCACCAAGATGGAGTGTCTGACCACGCAGACGAGCAGCGGCAAGGCCAAGCACATGGCTCAGTACTACGCTTACTGGGAGCGTAGAGTCTTCGACTCTCTCACCAAGATGGTGCTGAAGTGAGTTTACTACTGAAGGATAACTTCATTTAAAAGATTTGCGCCAATCATGGCTGGAAATGGAGGCTTTGTTTATGTGAAAGGAGCAAAATCATTTCAAATTTATTTAAGTAACTTTTTAGAGTATATATCGGTCACATTATTTATTCTGGCTATCTATCTAGCTCTTCATTAACTGAGGGTACTTAAGGGAAAAAAAAACACTTTAAATATAAATATTTATATGTAGCAACACACTCAACACCTGTAACATTTTATCACAGATCACTGATTCACTACAATGCAATAGACACCTTTCAGCCAATCAGAAAACAGTATTTTCTGTACTCGCTCTTCTTTTGTTTCAATTCATGTAATTAATGAATTAAACCTCATCTTTATTGTCTATTTAGTTTGCTTATGTTTTTAATCTCAAAGTTACTGTATAAATACATGCAATTTTATTTTATTTTTTATTTTTTTCTTTTAGTGTTATTATAGTTGTTTTTCAATCCGTTTCCTTACTATTATTATTACTTCATATTTTATGTTAAATTATTATTATTATTATTATTATTAGTAGTAGTAGTAGTAGTATTTAAACAGAAACTACAAAAATATAAATATCCTAAATATAAAATTAAGTAAAATAAATATTAATAAATTTAATTCGTGTTTAAAGTGGCCCAGTGTAGAGAATCCTTCTTTTAATTATTAGAGAATCTCTATGAATTATTATTTATTAATATATTTGTTAATATTATTTATTAATAATAATAATAACTATTATTATGACTATTGTTATTATGATTATTATTATTATTATTACATGCATTTATATTTTTTGACATATCTGTACAGTGTCACTGGGTAAAATAAAATGCTATAATAATAATAATAATACTTAGTATTATTGTGAAACCAGACACTAAGAACATTGAGAAGATTAGATCAACTAGATTTACGTATCAATGTTAATATTCTTTGTAATTATAAAATGGCTGAGTGTAGAGAATCCTACTGTAACCTCTTTTGAAGTTTATTGCGTGGGTTTTTGATGTTAGCGTTGATGACACTGCTCGTGTTCTGCACCAAAAATCGCAGCTGCGCAAAAAACTCGCAGACTAAAATATAGCAAGTTGAATTTCCAAAGTGAAAATATGTACAAGGTTCATCATACTGTTGTGTGTGTGTGTGTGTGTGTGTGTGTGTGTGTGTGTGTGGCAAGGAATCTACAGGTGTTTAACTCCGCCCTACTGGGCTCCGCCCCATTGTTCCAAATCGAGACCATCCTCTCTGCTCCTTTGATCGTGCTCCACCCCAAAAGCAATGAGGTGTACAAGCTGATCATGCAGTGTGTGAAGGACTGTGTGGAGAGCACGAAGGTAATCTCTCATCTCTGCTCAGCTGTTTAACTTCGCTGTATTAAATCTATTATTATTATTATTATTATTATTATTATTATTATTATTAAGCACATAAATCTGTTAACTGTGAACCCCGTAGCATTTCGTTCGCTGGATGCAAGGCACGTGTATCGAGTGTCCTCCGCAGCGCGTGGACGGCGAGGACGAGCCGTTCGTCTTCAGCTTCTACAGCGACGTGTGCCAGCTGCCGCAAGTGAACGAGCGTGCCATGACCATATCCCAGAACACACAGCGGCTCCTCGGCTCCGTCACCCGCTACCTGAATCGCTGGAGACGCTACCGTGCCCTGTGGAAGCTCGACAAGGCCATCATGCTGGAGAAGTTCGCCGCCAAGAGGCCCTCGTGCGTGATTTACGACGAAAAGCTGCAGTTCTATTTGAACATCAGTCGGGAGGTGGCGCAGCAGCCGCTGGTGAAGGACGAACACATCATCAGGTTGAACCTGGAGCCTCTGGGACGCACCGTGCTGGAGAACGCTCAGGCTTGGGTCACGTCACTGGGCAGGCTACTCAACGACTCGGCTCGGGAGGAGTTATACGCGCTGCGCAACGAGTTCCAGGTGATTTAAAAAAATAATAATAAATCGATCATTAGATGATCAGATCCATGATCCCTGATTATTTTTAAAACATATTTTATTTCATACTCTCGTCAGGAAACACAGCACATTTGCACTATGTAAACAAAATTTAATAATTAACATTTATTAATTTACTGAGATACTGAATCAATTATTTAATACCCCAGAAGGTGTTGATTCATTTTCTATAACTGCTTGGCTTGCGTAGTAGCTGTAAGGTTTATATTAATGCGCTCATTCTGTTACGTTATCGTTTCTATAGTAACAGCTCATTCACAGGGACGTGTACGGCGGAAGCTCCACATTATCTGATTTAAAAAAAAAAAAAAAGGTGTCGTTCGCCAGTGCTCTGGTGAAGTTTTTTCTGTAAGGAGATGTTTATTTAATGATTATGGAAGGAGTCTCCAGTGTCAGAGCTTTTCTAACAGTCAGAGGTAAACTTCTGTAGCTGTATCTTTAGGACAGTTTACGTGCGTAACGAGCTGCGTTTTTTGTCTTATTAACTTGAAAAGAGAGAAAAAAAGAGAGGCTGTTGAGGGAACGACTGTTTATAGCTGCTATAACGTAAGCGAAAACTCGTTTCGTGGACGTTCCACAACTATATGTAGCTATATTCCGTTCTCAAATACATGTAAAATGTTAGCGTTCTCAAATTGTAGAGGTGTAAGAGGAATAAAACACTTGGGGACGTGCTGTTATAGGAAAGTAATAGACTGTAGGGTGGTAACTATAATCTTATGACATAGAGTGTTTTATTCCTTACGTAGGTACTGATTAATATCTATTTATATCGTAAGTGAGACACAGGCTACATCCTAAACCACGTGCTACAATTCTTGCATACAGTTTAGTAAACTAGTATGCGATTTACAGCTTGCTAATGAACTAATAAACACTACAGCTTTCAACAGTAACTAACTAACTAACTCCTACAGCTTTCTAATGAACTAATAAACACTCGCTAACCGACAGAGCTATTGTTTGTTTGAAATCGATTTGATTTAAACTGAATTGAACCTGATTAAGAGTTTTTATGTCACTGTAAACAGCAACTGTCAGACCATCTACAGACGTCTCCCGACACACTGGAAAACCTGAAGTTCGTCCTCGGCACAATCTCCAACATCCGGAACATGTCTCTGAGAGTGGAGATGAGATACAGAGACATCCAGGAGAGATACAGGACTCTGGCCATGTATAATATACAGGTGAGCTCCACCGTTTCTCATCTGGAGATGATGAAAAAAAAAAAGATGCTGGAATGATTGGATTTATTTACCGCACAGGCTGTGGAGGACGAGCTGCAGCTGGTGGCCCACATCGAGGATCTGTGGAGAGACGTGTTCGCTGAGGCTCGACGGGTGGATCGCCGTCTGGGCAAAGTGAAGAAGACCTTCACCAAAGTGAGCTCTCTGAAATCGCTCAGCCTCTGATTATACTGTATCATTAAAAATATCTTACAGCACGGATTATAGAATTATATGATTATTCATTCTCATCCACGAACTCGTATCTGATCAGATCACCATGGAACAGATAGAGCAGTTTAAGCAGGAGTTGTCCATCTTCGCAGAGAGTTTTAGCATGCATGGACCGGGAGCTGTAGGAGACGACCTGGAGAAAGGTACACACACACACACACACACACACACACACACACACATGTTCCCTGATTTTCTAAAGGTTTGCGTGTGTAAAAAACTCCTCAAGGAAGTGATCCACCAAAAAAGATTCTCAGGAAAAAAAAGGTTTCACTAGGAGAACAGGCAAAGCAGGGAAACTTACTCGAGACACGAAGATCTGGCAAAATTAAACACCAAGCAAAGAAACTGAGGAACAGGGCAACTTTAAATACACACGAGGAAACTAGACACAGGTGGCAGTGATGACGATTAACATTAAATATTCAATTAATATTAAATATTCCAGATATTCAAGATATTGAACATTCACTTTCTTTGTTTTAAATATTTCAAAATTCTAAAACCTTCTGTTTGCTTCCAATTTTAAATAAAAAAAGACTTTTGGACCCCTCTGTACACTCGTAGTGATGAAGTCTGATTGCGGAATCACAATTAATATGCAAATTAGCAAATTAGCATAACTAATTTCATTGAACTCAGAGGAACACAGAAGCTATGTGTCACATATTTTATAATATTTTTAGAGGGATGTTGGTTGTCCAGTGTGCTGCTCTCTGACTATATCATCTATCGGTTTGAGCGATCAGATTTAAAATCTTTACACCTAAATACACCTTTACACCTCCATAGTGACGATTCCTATCCAGAGATAATCCTGATATTCCGGATTTATTGCACTACATGGCATTTCTGCACACAGATTAATCTGCAGCTTTAGTTTTGTTGCACAAGACAACAAAATAGATGTGGAAAAATTCATTTTGGTAAAAAAAAAAAAATTTAGGCATCAAAAGAGTACATATTACAAAGGCGTAAATAAAATGCAGGAGTTTTGGTGAAAAAATGCTGTGTTGCGTTTTAGGAATTTGACCTATTCATCTGTTCTATTTATAGAGAATCTATAGATGTACCTAAAATTAAAAAATATATTCAGTATACATGTATATATATTAAATTTAGGACCTGCATATGCTACTAACTGGATGATGCTCATAAATATATTCCCGTGTCTCATCTTTATGTTGTCAGTGATGCTGTAGATGCCATTGCAATATATTGAGATTCCTTCTGGAATAAAATCTGTTTTAATCTAATAGTAATCCTGAATATTTTATCTGAATATCTCCAGGACTGATGGTTATGGGTACTTATGAGGCAGATCTGGCTAAGATAGAGGCGAGCCGTCAGGAGCTAGCCAACGCTGAGAAGCTGTTCGACCTTCCCATTACCATGTACCCAGAACTGCTGAACGTACAGCAGGAGATGAGAGGCCTGAGCCAGATCTACAAGATCTACGAGGAACAGAAGGTCTTTCACGCTGTTCTGTTTTGTTCTGTAGGCAAATTGTAGTATAGCGTTACTTTAAAAATCAACCCAAACTTGTCCACGTCCCTGTTTTTTTTTTTTATTTTTTAGGCTGCTAAGGCAGAGTGGTCTCAGACTCTGTGGGTGAACCTGAACATCCAGCTGCTACAGGAAGGTGTGGAGGGTTTCATTAAGAACCTCAGGAAGCTGCCTAAAGACGTGAGAGCTCTTCCTGTGGCCTTCTTCCTGGAGGGACGTCTGAAAGAGTTCAAAGAGTCTCTGCCGCTGCTGCTGGACCTGAAGAACGAGGCTCTGAGAGACAGGTTAAAACTGCAGAATATTCTGAGCATCAACGTCAATGTTAAAGTAAAATACGTAAGAAATAACGTGTGAAAGACCGTGCAGTTACGTGAAAATCACCAACTGGGGTGGTGTGATAGTGTTACCACGCCTAAGTGGATTATTTTTGAACGGTCTGGAATGTTTTTTTCTGTTTATATCACAGCGATTTGTTAACAAGTACATTGTTTAATTTATTAATGAACATTTCGTCGCTCAGTTTAACGGTTTATAGTTACATTTAATGTTGTGGAACGTCCACGAGACAAGTTAGTTCCTGTTCTCAATTACGATATGGCAGCACATTCTTTCTCTCACCAGTTTCTCCTTCTCTCTCTCTCTCTCTCTTTCTCTCTCATCATTTTAACGAGAAACCGAAAAGCTTGAACTCCTCTGTCCTTGGAAATGTACAAAGCACTAACAATGCTGTAGAATCCTTCCATAAATGTTAAACAAACTTCTCCTAACATAAAAACTTCACCACATCAACGATTATACGTTTTTCTATGTTGAAACACAACAGTTTTTATCTTTATCTGTTTATTATTAGTCTTAGATGATGCACTGCATCCGCCACACAAGTCAGTGTATGAACTGTTACTATAGAAACTGTTTCATGTTTCATGAGTCATGCTGTTATATCAATAAAAATAATGCACACCTTCTGAGCAATCAGATTTTAGAATTCAACCACGCTGTGGTATAAGAGAAAATATTATTTATATAAATACATTACTTCTGGAATGATTTCCTGAAAATTAAGGATAGTGGTATAGAGTAACGGTTCTATACAGTGCTTATTTACTTGTACTTGTACTTGGAGAAATTCTCGGATACCATGTTTAGTGTACGTTGTCGTGGTAATGAACAGACGATCTGGACATATTTCATGATTAATGATGGCAATAGAAGAAAGCCACACTGCAAACTATGCTCTGTGAAAATATAAACAGGAAAAAACTACAGCATCTTTCTAAAGTGACCTGAAGGTGCTGTGAATTGTGCGCATAAAGATATTGGCCAGTGTGCAGAGAAAACGAGAGCAGTTCAATTCAGCGAGCACTGAGCACTGAGACACACACACTTCCTTACGTCAATGTCTACGCTTTCCTTATGAGTTGAGGTGCAATTCATTTTTAACTATCATGCTTTCAGATACTCCTCCGTGCTCTCATTTTAAACGCCATAATATCTTAAACATAAAACTCACAAAGACAAGGAGTTCATCTCTAGCAGCACACAGGAGCAATCAACATCAACATCTACTTAAAATGTTCCATGACGTACATGACTGATTAATAATAATCATTTTGGTATTGGATATTTAAAAAAAAAACAACATGATGTTGTACTCTTTCTAGGTCTTAAAAATGGATTTTGATGGAAAAAAATCAGCATAGAATCAGCATCACTGAAGCAGAACTTCAGTACTTCTAGATCTGAGTGTTGGATTTGACGCCGTTTGTTTATCTCAGGCACTGGAAGGAGCTGATGGCACGAACAGAAACCAGCTTCGAGATGAACCCAGACACCTTCACGCTGGAGAACATGTTCGCCATGGAGCTCCACAAACACGGCACCGTCATCGGAGAAATCGTCAACTCGGCCGTCAAAGAGCTCAGCATAGAGAAGGTCTAGAAGTTTCCTACAGATCCACGTCCTGTCTCGGTTTCTGTGGATCTGTGTATCTTATAGATATTTTTCTGTGTGTGTTTCGTACAGGGTGTGAAGGAGGTCGTGGACACGTGGGAGAACATGAAGTTCACCGTGCAGCGTTACTTTAAAGGCACTCAGGAGCGAGGCTCCATCCTGGGCTCGGTGGATGAGATCCTGCAGAACCTGGACGATAATGCCATGAACCTGCAGAGCATGGCGGGGAGCCGCTTCATCGGGCCGTTCCTGTCCACCATCCAGCAGTGGGAGAAGAGCCTGTCGCTCATCAGCGAGGTCATCGAGGTCAGGACACGCAGTATATTCTATATAAATATAACTTCATACAGAATATCGTATAAAAGTATAAATTCTACTGTATTTTTCTCACTAAAAATTCTGTCGTATTTCTGACTAGAAAATTCAGAGAATTTCTCAAACTATAAATTACAGTTTATTTACATTCTTATTTTTCTTACTATAAATTCTTAACATATTGTATAATTTTATTGTATTTTCCGAATGATAAATTTTACTCTATTTTACATATTAAACATTTCACTGTGTTTTTCTGCTGTATTTGTTTTTCAGACTATTTTTTTTACAGAATTTTATATATTATAAATTCCATCTTATTTTTCTGACTATAAATTCAGATTTTTCAGAATTTAAATTCTACCGTATTTTCCAGATTTTAACAAAATATTCAGACTATTAATTCTATCATATCCTATTTTAGTTTAAATTCTTAATCTTTTTTTTTCCAGAATATAAATTGGCAAATTTTTACGGTAAATTTTACCGTATTTTTTCACATTATAAATTCTATTGTATCTTCCAGAGTATAAATTTTGTCAAAATTTTCAGACTATAAATTTATTTTTTTTTCCAATCTATAAATATTAGCATATTTTCCAGATTCTAAATTTTCCTGTCTTTTACAGAGTGTAAATTTTGTCAGAGTTTTCAGATTATAAATTTTCATCTTACTTTTGCGACTATAAATTCTTCTGTATTGTTATAGATTATATAATTTACAAATTATAAATTTCCAGAGTATAAATCTTACCAAATTTAAATATAAATTCTAGTGTATATTTTCAACTTTACTGAATTTTATAGACTATAAATCAAATCTTACTTTTCTAACTTTAAATTCTTAACATATTTTTCAGAATTTAAATTCTATCAAATTTTCCAGACTACACATTTTACCAAAAGAATTCAGACTATAAATCCCATCGTATCTCTGTTTAGTATAAATTCTTAATCTTTTTTCAGACTATAAAGTGGTTTTTTTCCAAT
>CM040477.1:18633793-18662778 GCA_022758105.1 Pangasianodon gigas
TGCATCATAAAATATAAGAGCCTATCAGGGTGTAATATGCAAATTAGGATCATGCATCAGTTTTTTTTTTAACAGAGAAAGGGGCAGGTCATGTAGTGTTTGTGGCATTTGTAGATTGATAAAATCTTTCTTATTCTGTTGTTTAAATGCATTTCTGTGGGAATTAATTAGACAGTATAGCAGTAATTTAGCTGTAACTTTGTTCTGTGATTTGCAGTTTGATTATAGTGAGTTATTGTGTGATAGCTTGTATTCATTCATTTTTGATGACTAAATAAACCGCCCTGACCTCGACCCAGGTGATGTACGGCGGCAGGGCGATAGACAGCTTCGACCGCAGGATCCTCACCGTCTACATGGACGAATATCTGGGAGATTTCATCTTCGACACCTTCCAGCCTTTCCATTTCTTCCACAACAAAGATGTGGATTATAAAATCCCGCCGGACGGACTCAAGGATGTCTACGTCGGTGTGTAGAAAGCGCCTTTGAAACTGTTGTGCTGTAGAAGTAATGAAATCCCTGAACTGATTTTAGAAACCAAATCTCTGAGTGTGTTTTGCAGCTGAAATCGAGTCACTCCCGCTTGCGAACACTCCGGAGGTGTTTGGGCTTCACCCCAACGCTGAGATCGGCTACTACACTCAGGCTGCCCGGGACATGTGGACGCACCTCATAGAGCTACAGCCACAAACTGGTACATACCTCCACAATCTAACTGTAATACCACCTGCAGGGTGCGAGTTCAAATCCCAGGACTGACAGTGATACAGTGATTCTGTGACACTTCTAAAGCACTTTAGACAACAGTGGGTAAAGAAAAAAGATGTGCATGCTTGATAACCACAACAAAAAAACAGGATTGTGTCTTTTACTGCTGCAAAAATAACACGTCCATTTTGTGGGTTCACTTTAATGAATACTTAAAAGCACAAAACATAGATTAAATAGATTAATTTAACACCTGGAGTGTGATTTACCGCAACCTTAAAGTCACTTCAGGAACAGAAATTGTGTGTGAAAATGAATACAACCGAAGGGCAGGAATTAAATTTGTGGAAGCCAGTTTCTTTATGAACAGACACACAATCAATTCTATACTCTTTTATTTTATATTTATTATATTTTAAAAAGTTTCTTGACGTGTCTCACTGCCTTTAATCTGTGTGGGGTGAGTTTCAGTTTAAATTTTACTCTTACGGAAGTCTCTTTGAGATCAAAAACAATTATCGCAAAAGACCTAAACTACCTGAAAGACAAAAAAATCTAATTTACATATTGTTTCTTTCTCTGACTTTGCCTGAGACGTCATTTACACAGTAGAGCACAAGAGTGTGGTTCTGAAAGTAAAAATGGCTTCACTTCTCTTATAGAGGATTTGATCTTTAGCAATAATTTTAAAAGACTGACTTACCATGAGCTATAAGCTAGTCTGATTTCAACTTTATTTTAAAAATCACATTTATTTGCCTAAAAATCTCATTTCAGTGCTACATTACCCAGAGTCCCAAAGCAAAACCCACCAATCAGAGACGTCGCCATAACCATGGAATTCACTGGGCATGTAAATCGATGTACAGGATTTTTGTTGATAAAGATTGCTTTGTCAACACAGAGAATCAACAGTGTTGGTAGTAACAGGCTAAAGGTGGCAAAATGCATTATGGGAACAGTATTTATTTTCCCTTGTAAAAGACAATAAGTTCTACCTTTGCCTTATTTTCTGTTTTTATTTATTTATTTATTTTGTTTTGAAGTTATTCATCTCGTAGCTGTTCGGTTTGGTTTGATGCTTTAATGAAATAAATGAAATTAGTACTCGTTAGGAGGGAGCGGACGTGCTCTGAGAGAGTGTGTGTCCCTGGTGCAGGTGACTCTGGTGCTGGAATCAGCAGAGACGAGTACATCGGGCAGGTGGCGCGGGACATCCAGAACAAGCTGCCCATGCCGTTCGACCTGGACGTGATCCGGAAGAAGTTCGGCCTGGACGTGTCGCCCACCACCGTGGTGCTGCTGCAGGAGCTGGAGCGCTTCAACAGACTCATCGTACGCATGAGCCGCTCACTCGCCGAACTGCAGAGGGTGAGAGAGAGAGACAGAGAGAGAGAGAGAGAGAGAGAGAGAGAGAAAGCAGAGCTGAGTGACAGGAAATCACTGAGACGGAGGTTAAACATTGTTCTGGGACTGTGTGTGTTTCAGGCTCTAGCCGGTGAGGTAGGGATGAGCAACGAGCTGGACGAAGTGGCCCGAGCTCTGTTTAACGGTCAGATCCCTGCTATCTGGAGGAAACTGGCCCCAGACACCCTCAAATCTCTGGGCAACTGGATGATCCACTTCAAGAGACGCTACGATCAGTACAGCTCATGGGTACGACATAAATCCCACCCCAAACTGCCTCTGAGATGGAGATAGAGATAGAGAGAGAGACAGCGTGCCATTCGCGCTTTGCAGAACAAATTTAGTTTTATAGGCTACTTTTTAGGAAGCTCGTGCATAAATGATTTGAAAACATGTCCATATTTGTTTTTAGATGTATTTTGTATTGCTTAAAATAGCATATCATATGAATTTTCGCTTTTTTTCTAAATATCCATTATGTTAAAAAGTAAATGAGTCAAAAAAAGAAAACATGGTTAAGATTCAAGTCTAAAAATGTTTAATGTTGATGAGCAGAATTAGAGATAATATAACAACATATAGCAAAATTCTTAATGTGTTTATGTGTAAATTTATGCAGTTTAGGTCTGCTGTAAAGGGCAGAGATTTAAAATATATATATATATATATATATATATATATATATATATATATATATATATAATTAGTTTTAAGAAATCTCAATCATTGAATGGAGTCTGGCACAAAAACATATTTTTATTCAATTTGAGATTTTGTGTAGAAGGTGTGTAAAGATATACCAGAGAAATGCTGAAGTGAGAATGACAAATAGTCAAATAGAGCGCTAGAGAAATCACGATAATGATTTATGTTAAATAATAGTAATTATTTAATTATAATATGTTATAATTGTTATGGTATTAATATAATTATTATGGTGATATTATGGTGATGTGGTGGAGGTGATCATGAAAGGGTTAAAAAAATGAGAAACACATTTGAATCGTGCAAGATTTCGAGCTCTGTTTGGTGTGTGTGTGTGTGTGTGTGTGTGTGTGTGTGTGTGTGTGTGTGTGTGTGTGTGTGTGTGTGCAGGTGGATAACGGCGAGCCCATGGTGATGTGGCTGTCAGGGTTACACATCCCCGAGTCGTACCTGACGGCGCTGGTTCAGGCCACGTGCAGGAGGAACGGCTGGCCGCTGGACCGCTCCACTCTGTACACACACGTCACTCAGTACAGCAGTGAGGAGGAGGTGCAGGAGAGACCGGCTCAGGGTGAGAACACACACACACACACACACACATACACACACATGCGCGTAACCAGACCATGTTATAGCCTCAGTATACGGTGAGACACTGCAGGTGATTCGTGTTATTTATTTTTCTAAACAATTACTCTTTGCCAGCTGATTGCTGATATTCTCACATTACCTATTTTAATTTATGCAAATGAGGCTGATTAAATGTGCATAAATTTGCATAGTTAATAAAAGCTTTGGATGATATTAGATTTAAAAGGTTGTGTCATTTCACTGTGACTCACAAGGCTCACTTTGGAGAAACACTTTTACAAAATAATTTGTTTTCTGTAAGAATTTAATTTTTTAATTGTTTACTTAGAAAAAAATGCAAAGATGCATGATCATTAATCAATTAGTTTTGAAAAACTAAATTTTCAATAGTTTTTCAATAGATTAATAGTCATGCATTTTTTTCTAATTAAAGGGAGGGATAGGGATAGGACTGAACTTTTTATTTAGGGCTAAAATTTTACAAATGACTCTAGTAACTGAGATTTCTGCTTCTGAATATAGAAAAATAAAATTATTTGGGGTAAAACGGTTTTAAAAATATACGATGTGATTGCATGTCTGTCCATGTTAGTAAGTGTGATTTATAAGACGATAAACGAAATCTCTATCAAGTTTTCATATTTTCAAAATGAAAAAAAGGAATTATACATGGAGCGGACAACAATGAGATTTTTCTGAGATTTCTTTTTATTAATTAACTCAATACATTATTATTAATGTATTTATGTATTTATTAAAAAGGGAAAATTATTTACAGTACACAATTGTATAGAGTTTATAGCAGAATGTTAATAAACTTTATACACACTGGACTAATTTTATCAGAATGAACTATAAACAAATCTGCACTTTTTAAAGAAATTTCACGTTTTTCTATTTAGCAGCAATTTAAAAAAATAATCTAACTTGTTGTGGATTAGCATTTTATTCTCTATGACGGAGCTGTTAAATTCTCTTTTGCAGCATCATGAAAATGCGACGTGTGTAGACAAAGACAGATGTGACAGACTTTAATACAGATATTTAAAAAAAGTCAAACTATTAAACGAAATTTACGAAGTCCTCCCTTATAACATTTGTTCTTTCTGTGTGTTTGTTATACATATTTAATATTCTGAGATGCTCAGAATATTAAACACAGTTAAACAAATGTTGCAGCACACACACTCAGTGTGTCTTTATCTGTGTGTGTGTGTGTGTGTGTGTGTGTGTGTGTGTTAGGTTGCTATGTATCAGGTCTGTATCTGGAGGGAGCGGACTGGGACGTGGAGCAGGGCTGTCTGGTGCGCAGCAAACCCAAAGTGCTGGTGGTGCAGCTTCCCATCCTCAAGGTGATCCCCATCGAGGCTCATCGCCTTAAACTGCAGGTGAGAGTGACACAACACCTTATAAACACGCACACACACACATACACACACACAAACACACTCCTCACAGGTTTATATTTAATGCGCTCGTTCTAATACTGTATCGTTTCTATAGTAACAGCTCATTCGCAGGGACTTGTACGGCGGACGCCCCACTAATTATAAACACATCTATTAATATCATTACTATGGCGAAGTTTTCTGTAAGGAGAAATGTGTTTATGTAACATTTATGGAAGGAGTCTCCAGTGTCAAAGCTTTGTAACAGTCAGAGGTAAAGCTTTAAGTTTTCCGACAAACTGTGGGTTTTTTTTGTCTTATTAACTTCAAGAAAGAGAACGCTGGTGAAGGAACGACTGTTTATATAATAATGGTGTTCCACAAGATTAAATGTAACTATATATGGATAAAAAGTGCATGTCGCTCTTTAATAAATACGTCCTAATTGACTTACATCCTCATTTTCTCACTGATTTATTTAACAGCAGACAAACCTGACAAAATATCATATTACCATGACAACCAGGCGTAAACATTATGCAGGCTAGCAAACTTACTTAGTACTTGGGAAGTGGGAAGTCGGAGCTCGGAGATCTGTGCGTTCGAGCTACAAACTAGGGGGAAAAAAAAACATGGACGCCTCCATGTTCGTCTTTTGTTAGCAACTAGCTAGTCATCTAACTGTAATGAGTGAAGGACACTTTCATCCTCAAAATATAGTCAGTGTTACAGATTTAACAAGCGTGTATATACGGTACAGTGTAACTCATTTAAAGGTAAGAAGTGCTGCTGTGTTTATTGCTGGTGCTGTGAGCGGCCATGTTGGTTTCATGTCACTTGCTGAACTCTGGGTTGAGGAGTCTATCATGTGTATTTTCGATTTAGTCAAATGCAGTATTAGCACACGGTTTATACTATGAGTAAAAAAGGATTGAAAATTTCCAGGTTCCGTATCATCTGATAATAATTTTCATAGCAGTATTGTTGAATTGAGCTCATACTAAAGCCCCGCCCCCAAATCGGTTTTACACAGAAGTACATTACAAATTAGACCCAGATCTTTACATTTAGATTCAACAGTTATTATCCATGAGGAGTTGATAATTATTTGGTTCCTGAGTTCCTGAGTTTTACTGTGCATGTTCAACACCACACCTTTATCGATGTGTCCTCTTCAGAACACACTGAGAACGCCGGTCTACACAACGTCCATGAGGAGGAACGCGATGGGCGTCGGCCTGGTGTTCGAGGCCGACCTCTTCACCACCAAACACCACTCACACTGGGTCCTGCAGGGAGTGTGTCTCTGTCTCAACGCCGACTGATCCCTCTCTTTCTCTCTCTCTTTCTCCCTCTCTCTCTTTCTCTCTCTCTCTCTTCTAGTCTGTTTAATTATTTATTAGCTGTTCTTCATGAAATTCACATTCAAGCTTGATGTTTTGTTTCACTATTAAAGATCTACTCTAAAGAATCACACTCCTGCTGTCACGCCAAACTCCTTTTGCATCACAGAGCACTGGGCGGAGTTTTCACAGAAAAATGGCTTTCTATAGAGCAGTTACTTGAGATAAGTTAATAATCAACAGAGAGTTTTTTTTCCCAGAAGCTTTTTACGCAACCCTCGGTTAAAGCTTAAATTGTTTTAAAAAATGTTCACTGTAAAAAAAAAAAAACTTGAATGAGATTATATTAAAAGCCATAAGACCATTCAGAATATTTCTAAACATTTACTCATTTCAGATTTGAAATTGTTATGTTCTCTTGTTGGATAATTTTGCATTTAATAATTTCAAGCATTTGTTTTTGACGTAACGAAAGCAAGACCATTTCAAAAGCTGGAAAAATAAACGATAAGATTTAAGATTTTTAGCACAGTCCTGTGCTAAAATATGGGATACATTTCTTTTTATAATCTTTTTATTACATGCTACATTTGACACTGCAGATATAACATTTCTTTAATAAGCAAAAACTAATAATAAATAACTAAATGATACTTAAATAAACAGAAATACCTCTTTAGTCTGTCTAAAACTCAGGTGAGACAGTAAGTATGGAACGAGTAATGTGCCACTACACATCTGAATTTTTGTGCCTGTAGTTGAATGTGTGCCTGAAGTTTTGTTTTGTTGAATTACATCAAATTGAAATTGTATTCTGGAGCTTGAATTTGTGTGCAAGGTTTCAGATTAAATTTTCTAATAATCAGGTGTAGAAAATTATGATTCGGATTTCAGTGGCCATCCGTTTCAAATTCAGATTAAAAATTTCAAACACTTAAACTTCAATTACGGTTTCAAATAAAGGCATCAAAATTTACCGTAAATTCAAATGATAGAGGCGCATTTCTCAGTCCATAGTAGGGTCATGAATAAAATCCTGTTTTGTTGAAAGAGTTAATTTAAGGAGAATCATAACTTTTTTAAGATTTGGGCTGCATTTACATTATGGACCATGATGCACAATTGCAATATTTTGACACAGATCTGATTTTTTAAAATTTTTTTGTTTAAAACATAAGTAAGACCCGATCCGTATCTGATTGCCGTGTTTACATCACGCCCCTGCCAAACTGTATTTGACTAAGAACTACAATTTTTTTTTACCCATAGCATCACTGTGGTTGAAAATATTTCTATAGAGTTTCTTTGAAATATCTTAAGAGGTCATTAAAACATCATGTGCATCATATTTGATGAGACAAAGTAGGAGGAAAAGACTCCTTACTGATGCTGTGGGAGTGGAGTCGACACCTGGATGATGGAGAATGGGTGAAAAGTTTCGAATGAACAGCAAAACTTTACATTTTTATGTGTGACGTACGCAGCTATCACTCTGTGTTAACACTGTGTTGCACTGACACTGAGACAGACTCTGGTGCATTTATTTGTTACATAACAATTACGTCAGAACTAACAGGAAAATCAGATGAAATATGTTTCAGATTTAGAACCTCCCTTGAATGTGGCTGATATGAAATAATCCGATCCGAGCTGCTTGCAGCGATATCTGATCTGTGTCAGTAAAAATATCAGAATTGGAAGGGAGAAATATTAAATACATTTGACTACGTTCAAGATGTTTCAAATTAAGAAAATATATTTTTATAGTGTTTTGTTTAATATAGGAGGAACGACGGTGCAGCAGGTAGTGTTGCAGCGTCACAGATCTATGGTTCCTGGTTCAATCCTGAGCTTGTTTCATGTGTTCTCTCTGTGTTTGTGTGGGTTTCCTCTGGGTTTTCCTGTTTCCTCCCACCTCCCAAAAACACTGGACTTGCCTATGATAAATTGCCTCATGGTATAAATGAGTGTGTGGATCTAAACGTGTGTATGCGTGGTGCTCTGTGATGGACTGGCATCATATCCAGGTTGAATTCTCCTGCTTCACACTCAGTGTTCCTGGGAAAAGCTCCGGATCCACCACCACACAGACCAGAATAAAGCAGTTACTAAAGATGAATGAATGAATAAATGCTAAACATTTCCTCTACCGCAGTACACGCAGTGTTTGAACATTTCTACCAGTTGATTAATTGCTTCTGATTTCTTATTTATATCAGCAAACTTTACATCATTCCCTCCAACCTAGAGCTGTGCACTTCCAAGGATTGATTTTTGTTCATTTTTAGTCATAAACTAGCATGTTTGCATTGTAGTCAAGCACCATAATGTGTGTTTTTTTTAAAATATATCTTGTCAATCAAATAAGCCGCAAGTTTATGGTGGTCACTTTGTACATAAACTTTAAATCTTGGCCACTGCACTGTCAGGGTTTGACCATTTGGTGGCGCCACAAATCAGTGTGTTTCCTCGCTGCGGTTCACGCTCTGGACTTGGGCCAGAACTCAGGCCTTTCCAGCCTCGCCTATTTTTAATCTCTCAAGATGGATCTCTTTATTAAGTCCTCTGTGTGCTTGATTCCACATGACATTTCAGCAAGGCCTCAGAGATCACGAGACAGAATGAGCGTGCTCCGAGGGAACAGAGGGGCTGCTTTGTGTTCTTTTAATTACAATCCTAACATTATTTCTGCAGATTGTGTTTCACTGACCCTCTCTCTCTCTCTCTATATACATATATATATATATATATATATATGTATATATATGTGCGTGTGTGTGTGCGTGTATATACATATATGTATATATATATATATACACACACGGTATATATGTATATATAGACCTCCTCCCCATACATATAAAACCCTCTCTCCCTCTCTCCCTCTCTCCCTCTCTCTGTCCCTGAAGGGAGGATTCTCCAGCCACACATTTCCTGCAGAAAAGAAAGGAAACATCAGTCAGCCGTAAGACGGGCCGGGGCTGTATTGTGTGTGTGTGTGTGCGTGCCATGGAACCTGTAGCCATTAAGAACCCACTGTTTGAGTTGCATTTAAAATCGGAGAGAGCTTTTGTAATTTATGTGTGATCGCCATATGTTTGTACTTGAATTTGACAGATTTCGGCTCGCTCAAACATAACCCGCGGGTCGCAGGAGGAATCCGGGACGTTCATATAGAACTTGATATATATTTCCTGACTACAGGAGCTCGGGAGCTCGGAGTCTGCGGAAAAATTCACATCAGTTTCAATTATTCACCGAACAGAATGGTGAAAAAGAAAAAAAAAACATTTTTCCTTTTCGTTCTAGCTTTCCTGATTGCAGGAGTTGTCCAGGCGTTTTCAGCTGAAGTTAAAGTTCACCTGCACCTTTTGTCCTTTTACCCAGAGGTCCTTCCTCACAGATACTGTTCCACTGCCTGATATAACCCACATGACCCTCATGCTTGCTTAAAGAAAAGTTAAACTGTTCAACAAGTGAGGAATAAAACACTCCATGTGGTGCTGTTATAAGAAATTAATCAGGGCAGTGGTGGGATGAACCTGGAGTTAATGTTACCAGTTTTATTCCCCTTACACTACAGCAATTTGCCCAAGATTACAATTTCTAATTTTTAAAACAACACGTCATACTTTTTATCCATTTATAGGTACATTTATTGTTGTGGAACATCATTCTCGTTCTCACTTACATTATAGCAGCTATAAACAGTCTTTCCCTCACCAGCCTCTCTTTTTTCTCTCTCTTGAAGTTAAAAAAATAGCATAGCTTGTCATGTTACCAAGAAACCACAGAAGGCCTAAACTCCTCTGTCCTGACGACATTGGAAAGGTTACACCTTTACCTCTGACTGTTACAAAGTGCTGGAACTGGAGACTCCTTACAGAAAATGTCTGTAATGAATGAGCTGTTACTATAGAAACAATAGCGTGTTAGAACTGCGATGAGAGGCTGTCAATGGAGTAAGTGTAACAAACTAAATATTACTCTACTTACTCGATCTTTATAACTCTATATAGTTTAATAGCTCAAAAAATGTAACCCAAAAGGTTCCTTTTGTATACGTCGACGAGGAACTAGTCATTCTGTTGCTTTAGCTAGATAAATCTTAGCTGAAAACTCCACACCGGCCAGCAATAATGAGGTAGACGAGTGACCCGTTGCATTCAGAAGGTCTCATTATGAAACAAAGCTTAGCTCCTGTTAGGCACCAAGTTCAAAAAATCACATTAATATATCTTACTCAGCACTGCGCTCAAATCTGCACATGTTTGAGTGATGAGGGGGCGCTTTATTTCAGTACAAACTCTCTCTGTTTCCTCTAATCCCACCACACTGATCCATACACGAGGGGATACGTGCCAGCAAGTGCCTAACGAGTGCCCTAGTGACCCCCCCTCCCTGCAGAATCTGCCTCCGAGGAGGTCACCAGGGCCAAATATGTGAGTGTACACAAGCAGCTTATAAAGAAAGGTTATAAAGAAAAGCTAGCTGTAACTCAATAGGAAAGGCGGAGATAATAGCGGGTTTTATGGAACAGCAGCACAAAGACGCAGTGAACTCTGAAGAGACAATGAGCAGCGAGTGCACGAGTGAGTAACTAGACATGAGGGGTGAAACGGAGCTCAGTGTGAATGATCCTCACGTCTATTTTTTCCCCCTGATTATTGTTAGCCGCCTTAGGAGGGGATTTACACGATACCCTAAAGTGCTGCAGTTACAGCTTGGCAACGATTTACACCTAAGAACCCTTAAAATGCCACGGGTGCCTCAATGAATAAATATCCACCCGTCACTTCCAGCCCTCCACCTCCTCTTCCTCCTCTTCCTCCTCCTCAGCTCTTTAAAACGGTTTTCTTCTGGCCAGATTGAGAACATCTGGCTCAGAGAGATTGGCTCTACTAGGGTGAGGTGCAAGGATCGCTTGCACCTTTATTACCTGGCCATGAGAGTTTGTGGTCGACTCCGTTACGGACTGACGAACTCGAGTCAATGGGTCTATTCATTTCATTGCACGGACGAAATCACTCAAAGACACACGGGGGCCGAGATTAGAAAGTTTTTTGAATTCTTAATACCTTCAAGTGGGACTTGGGAAAATGTAGGAAGACGAATACACGATACGCTCTGTGTTTGAGTGGTTTAAGTTGTGAGACAGTGTTGCTAAGGGACTGGGAGGGAATATAAACCAAATGTTAGCTAGCTAATGACTGAGATGAATGATTTAGCAATCTAGCATTCAGCTTTTAATTGTTTTTATATGTATTATGTAAAAGAAATACAACAAAATTACATAAGAAATTCCTAAGAAAAGATTTAGTACGAGTCATAGCATCGATGGCAAAGCAAGTTTTCATGGGTTTTGCTATAAATCGTGAATATCACAAGAACTATTCGTACCTCGTAAACAAGATAAACACAAATCTTTGTTTAAATATACCATACATCTGCGTCTGTATGTTTAAAATTTCGATTTTCTCTACCGCTGATATCTGATATCTGGCTGTTCTTCTCACCAGACGAGGTACTAAAGTTTTATTTGTAGCTCCAGAGAGACAGAGAGAGAGAGAGAGTGGGAGAGAGAAACAGAGAGGGAGAGAGAGAGAGAGAGAGAGAGAGGGAGAGAGAGAGTGGTCACACAAGCGCAGACGGAGCTTCAGCGGGTTAGGCTGCCTGCAGGGGCAGGTGTTTAACTTGGAGTTGGACCACAGCGATGTGGTTTTCCAGAGTGTTTGCTCAGAAACCCTTCAGTACACTTTATTCACTGCACAAGAGAGACACTTCTCATGTCTCTCTCTCTCTCTCTCTCTCTCTCTATCTTCCTACACAGGCAAGACTCCTCGTTTAGGGGGATTTCATGGAGGCCAGAGTGAAGAGCGTATATGACACAATTCAACCGAATACAGAGAATTTAACCTCTTAAATGATACGTTATGGCCTTGAAACTTGTTTATATCTGACGTCGTCCCACTAAAGATCCACTTCAGTACTCGAAAATTAACATTAGCAGATCTGATCTGCGTATGAAAAGGATCTGTCCATAATTCAGTGACTCTGGTTTTCTAAATATGAGCCATCGTGGCTCCTGTCACAGATCCTCTGTTGAGGTTTATCCGATCACACACACATTTATATACATTATTTAGCTGAAAACAGCTCAATGAGAAAGGACGAGTTTTCACAAACGTTCATAGATTTACGCTTTCTGGTCTTATTAGTGATGAAATAGCTTCTTTAAAAAAAAGTTTACGATGTTTAAAGACGAACGGATGGAGCAGTATGCGTTTATTCTCCTCTTCAAGTTCAAAATCTGTTCAGGGTGCACGACTCTAGTCACAAATGCTAACATGAAGGACAGTGTGAAACAAAAAAACATAACCACTTTAACCTGATGTGTCTTATTTATAGCCATAAACTAATCATTAATGGTTAAGCATTAAAAAGTAACTGTATTTATGTAACTAGACCTCTACAGATTTTAGTTCCTGGACTCTCTCATCACAAAACCGACCAGACCTGAGTTCCTCCTGTCAGTCAGGAAACATTTCGATTTGCAGTGTTCCCCCACAAGAGCTGATAAAATACATCTCCATCTTTCACATTTGTAAATAAGACACTTGGATTGGTCTTAGTGTGACCTAACAGCCTCAAAGACCCAGCAGCAAAAGGAAAAATGTTCTGTTTCTTCTCCTAAATTTCCCACAGCTGTTTGATGATGCAATGAAATAGTCGACATTATCCCAAAATCTTCAGACAATAATGATTTCATCCCTGAAAGCACGGTTCCTCCAACACACACACACACACACACACACACACACACACAGGTGAGCTAATAAGACAGCGTTTGCTCACTCACGGGTCGCATGATTTTCCCCCGTTCTCCCAGAACCATTAGCGTTTTTATGACCTGTTTCAACACCTCATCATCAAGGTTCATTGACTCAGGTGTGCTTTATAGGGGGCCATTCGCCGGTTATAAAGCCATAACACTGTAATTGTTTGTTGTGAGGAATTTAATCTCTTCTATTCAGAGCCTCTTTACATATTTAGTGTGGAGTGACGAGTGTATTGCATTTTTCAGGTTCTTTGAGAACGGATACTAAACCAAACTAAATTGTTAGCCTTAACAGCGAAAAATAGTTTTAAATGACCCACTCAGGTCTATAAATAACCGCTCGGATTAAATTTGGAAGGAAACTGTATCGTTTATCCATCAAATAGAAGCCGCGCTCTGAGACAGAACAGCATGTTTCACTCAGCCGCACTGCCGTGCATCAGCTCGGGAATCAACACAGCCGTATTTTAGACTTAATGTCATCGTTGGGATGGATTCGTATTTCACTCGTACTTTATTCTTAAACACTCGTTTCAGTCATTCTATACAATTTGCCCTGTAAACAGGTGAGCTTTGAAAAACTGAGAACACGTCCATAAGCCTGAATTTTCCTTCCTAAACTACAAAACTCTCCTAAAATGTCTTTTCTCATTATATATTTTAAAAATGTTTGGTTTGTTGCACATGAAAATATTTTACTGCACAATGTATTGACCAGTATTTCTAGCAAACCTTTCTATTTTTTATAGTAAAATTTGATGATCTGTGGTTTTATTAGAATATTTAATGGCAAAATATATTGTGGTATACTATATTGTGATAATATTTTAAATAGATGTTAATTTATCAGTTATTATTGCCAGTAAATCTGTTTATACATATAGCTGGAAATGAAAACAAAAGTTTGTAGTTACATAAACTATATCCATATATCCCACAGCGCTGCTGAATCCTGGATTCTGATTGGTCAGAAGGTGTTGATTAGTTTTTTGAACAGCAGCTCTGACAGTAGCGCAGGTTTTTATTAATGCACTCGTTCTAATACGTTATCGTTTCTATAGTAACAGCTCATTCACATGGACTTTGACGTTTAGGGCAGAAGTTTTCTCTAAGAAGATGTTTATTTAACATTTATGAAAGGAGTCTCCAGTGTCAGAAGTGAAGCTGTAACTTTACGTTTTCCGACATCTTCAGGACAGAGGAGTTTACGCTTCTTTGCGGTTTCTCGGTAACATGACAAGCTGCGATTTTGTTTTGTTTGTTTGTTTTATTAACTTCGAGAGAGAGAACAAAGAGAGGCTGGAGAGGGAACGATTGTTTATAGCTGCTATAATGTAAGTGATACTTGTTTTGTGGACTTTCGCCAACATGTAAATGATTATAAATGCATAAAACGTCTGATGTGTTAAAATGTCTGATGTGTTGTTTAATTAGTAGAGGAATAAAACACTTAAGCATTGCTAATAATAATCAAAAACAGTAACTCTGCTTCACTTGGGCTTCAGTTGTCCAATAACAGCACGACAGGACGTTAAATACATTATTAAAACACGAATATCGACATACATTGTATTTGCGAACGTATTACATGTCATTTCCTGTGATGTCACATCCATAAACTGATAAAACACCATTAATCTGTGATTATATGAATCAGTAGGCATGGCAAAAGCTCAGAATGAGTTTAAATGTCACTTCCACAGCGCTGTAACTAGTCAACTAGTACAACTAGTGTAACTACCACGTCACAAAACGTTACTGTGACGTACTTTATTGCAGTCGCGTGCAGTTTTTGGAGCACAGCCATGGCAGCAGGTTTGTGGTGTTGTGATTTGACATTGTGTTAGTGGGGGAGTTGTGCGGTCTGGGGACTCAGCCAGTGTGTGTGTGTGTGTGTGTGTGTGTGTGTGTGTGTGTGAGAGAGAGAGAGAGAGAGAGAGAGAGAGAGAGAGAGAGAGAGATTAGAGAGGAAGTTGTGTGAAGGAATGGGGTTGGCTGAAGAATAGTGCACACACATACACACACACACACACACACACACACACACACGTTTGTCTTACTAGGCTTATGAGGACCTGCCACTGACATAACTATTAAAGGAGCTAATGAATTCCATGCTACACATAAATCTAACCCCAACCTTAACCCTAACAACCAAAAGGAAATATTTATTTATTTTATGTAAAATTTTTTGTTTTGTTTTGTTAAAAAAAAAAAGTCTTCCTGGTGGAGACCTGCCAGATGTCCTCACAAACTCAAGCCTGTCAGATAGTTCAATATTTAGTCCCCACCATGATGTAAAAACACGCCCACACACACACGCACACACACACACACACACACCGCGAGGACGCTATAAAGCTGCTCTGTTGGGTTGCTCTTGTCAAAAGTGCTGAAGATGTGAGGAGGAACTGAGGAACTGAAGAACTGAAGGAACTTTCACACGTTCACGCTTCCGTTCTGCTGGATTTCGGGACAAACTCGCTGATTTATTCTTCATTTTTTGATTTTTATTTATTTATTTTTTTGCATATTTTAGTTCCTTTTTTGCGCAACTCCTGACTCCTGATATATTTGGTTTTTGTCGGTTGGAGAAGAAACGTCTTTCTTCCTGACCAGCCTGCACTTCAGATTAACGCCATTTAAAAAGAAGAAAAAAAAGAAAAAGAAAAGAAAAGGAGTCGGTGTGGAAACAGTTTCGGTAGTGTGTGTGTGTGTGTGTGTGTGTGTGTGTGTGTGTGTGACGCCGCTGTGATGGGCGCGTGTCCCGCAGGCTCGGTGTCCGCGCCGCACCGGTGCGGTTCCCGCTGCACACTCCTCCTCCTCCTGCTGCTGCTGCTGCTGTGTCTGGTGTGCGGGGTGACGGGAACCTGGGGACCCGGACTGTACAGCTACCAAACCGGGACCTCACTCAACAAAGACCCGAGCAAAAGGTACGCGAATTTACGAGTTTTACTCAAAGTTTGTGTGGCAACGAGTGCAAAAGTTTGCGCACCCTCATCACCACCTTCACCACCACCACCAACACCACCACCATCACCCTCACCACCAATACCACCCTCACCACTACCACTAACACCACCACCATCACCCTCACCACCAACACCACCACCATCACCCTCACCACTACCACCAATACCACTCTCACCACTACCACTAACACCACCACCATCACCCTCACCACCAACACCAGCATCACCACCACCCTCACCACCAACACCACCACCATCACCCTCACCACTACCACCAATACCACCCTCACCACTACCACTAACACCACCACCATCACCCTCACCACCAACACCACCACCATCACCCTCACCACCAACACCAGCATCACCACCACCCTCACCACCAACACCACCACCATCACCCTCACCACTACCACCAATACCACCCTCACCACTACCACTAACACCACCACCATCACCCTCACCACCAACACCAGCATCACCACCACCACCACCACCCTCGTCACTACCACCATGCTTTCACTGATGTGTCTTCATTATCGTTCTCACACCTGACACGGTGTAGATGTTAAATAAGGAGCTGTGATCAAAGGCAGTGATTAAAATTATTACATGAATTCATCATAAATAAATCGATTATTAGCAAAAAGTCACTGACAGCTTCTGTGTAAAAAAAAATTATTTTATTTTTAAAATGGTGTATAAACACTGATGTGTTCCAGTCTTTTTGAATTTGTTAAGTTTGGCAATAGTGTGGTGTGCGATGTGCTCGCCATGTTTCCTGTTAAAGTCCATCACAACCTTGCGACAGCTTCCTGATCCAGCCATGAAAATGATTTCAATACCTTCTTCTTTTGTCAAAGGCATTCTTAAAGGCTATCTGAAAAAATATATATATATATAATATAAACTAAGTATGAAAAATTTTGGAAGACATTTTGCTCAAAAGTGTTAATTTCCCCCTGTGTATGGAGACTTTTGAGACACGCTGTAGTTCTTCTCTACATCATCATCATCATCATCATCATCATCATTTACAAATTGATGCTATCCCAGATTCTGAACAATGTTGGTCACATATCTATCAGAGGAGATTAAATCGTCTCGTGTTGCATTGTATCGTAGCAGATTCGGCTGTATCGTCAAATATCGACTCGTTACTTTAAGAACCGAAAGCGTATTGTATCGTGTGGAAGCCTGATGTTTGCACTCCTGTGATAAACTGATTCTTATCGAGAAAAAAAAAGGGCAACCAACTAGTGGGTTAAATAATAATTCATATTTTTAAACGGATGTGTACATAATTTAATATGCTAGTTATTAAAGATATTATTAAAGTAGTCCTTCGCTATGTCATCGTCATTCGCAAATTAACTGTAGGTCTACTGCAGATTCTGAGCAAATTGAGTCATGTAGCGATCAGAGGCTAATAAATCGTATCGTATTGTATCGTATCAGATTCAGTGGTGTCGTCAAATATCAAATTGGTGTCTTATGAATCATATCATATTGTGTCTTAAGTCGTGTTTTACACCACTCTTAAATATTCAATAGGAAAATAATCAGTTACTGAGAAATTATACTTAAAGGAAAGTTTAGATAACGTGTCAAAATCTACTCAATTAAAACTGCTAGCCAAGAAGATGTACTCAAGTAGCTGATGATGACGAATTGGCGTGATTCTTGATAATTATTTTTTTCTTTTCGTAGTGATAAGTTTGATTGGATACTCTAAAATATAAAATGTAAATAAAATGCACAGGAGCCTGTTGTGTTGATGCTTTGGCTGGATGAGAGAAGACGAGACCTTTGAGGTTTGTAACAAGTACTTTGAAGGTCTAAATAAAATGTACGGCGTAAAAAGCATGTAATTAAGTAAGATTACAAATATTCAATTTCACAAAATAAAGTATACTTAAGTATAGTAATGAAGTGCAATTACTCAAATATCTTCCACCCTGAAAATAAGATATTAATGATGTTGTGTTCTCTAAATCTAGTAACTTGTAACTTGTAAAAGCACTGATTAGGGACCTTCAGCGTACTTCCTTTAGCTCCAGAGCCCCTTAACCATCTGAAGAACCTGTTTTTCTAATGTGTTTGAATGGAACCCTGGTGTGTTCTCCCCATAATGTGGTTCTTTAGGCAGGTGAGAACATAGCCATCACACTCTGGTGCAGACAAACACCTCAGTAAGAACCTGCTTTCACTCAAACCTTATAGCTGATGTCAAGGTTCAAGGTTCAAGGTTCTTTATTTGTCACATACATTACATACATGTGATGTATAATTGTCAGGTTGCCAGATCTCGGCAAATTTTTCAGTCAAACTAAATCTCAAAATCTGCACAAAAAGATCTGAAACTACCCCAAAAATGTTGGAGGTGACATATACGGTGAGACAGAACAGACACTAAGAATTTTTAATATAATTTACGTTCTGCGTTCCTTCAAACACAATTAACTGTTTTACTCACTTGAAAATGCACAAACATCCTTCGTGCCCTCTTAATGTTGCAGCTTTTTTACTTGTTTAAAAAAAAAGAATAAGTAAAACACTTGACAGAACTTTGTACACTCTTTTTTACTTAGAAAACAGCATCACAGACTATTTGTAAACCAGCACAATAAAAGCACCGCACAGACATAACAATGTCAAAAGTCTTCATGATATTTCATTTAAAGTCTACGAAACTACACTTAAAAGTACATGAAATGAATCAGTTTTAACGTTCAGTGAGATACTTGTTACTGTGCCGTCAATACGCTCAGAAAAGTATACCGTTACGTCTTTTTTAGCAGAATTAAAAAGACAGTTGATGTCTTTTCATAACTAATAATTGATATTGGGTTAGAGGTTCGGACTCCCATGGGGTCGGGCGATACCACAAAAACATGATATCACGATATCTGAAGACGTTTCTACGATACATGATATGCATCACGATACTTAGGTTTGCTAACAAACTGCCAGCGAAATTGTGTTGCTTTTAAATTTTAACTTCAACAAAATTAATTTGATGACACTTATTTTATTTCTAAAAAAAAAGGAAGAAAGAAAACACTGAAAAAATTGAAAATATTTTTTTTTTTCTGTAACGTTTTACAGTTTGAAAGATGCAAAATTTTAACATCTAAATCAACTGCTACTAGAGATTGTAATCATTAAAGAAAAAGAAGTTATAAAAAGATACATGCGCTATCCCAGGAAATATGTCTCATGACATAATTTATCATGATATGGATATGATATATTTTGGTTCTAACTCGAGTGCTGTTAAACAAATAATAATTAATCAAATAAAGTGATTTTCTGGACCAGACATGTTTGGTTAAGAGTAAAAATGAACTCTTCAGAAAGGGGTATAATCTGGCGTATTTTAGGTATCTTGCAGCTCAGCGAGAGATCAGAGAGACGTGTGTGTGTGTGTGTGTGTGTTTCTGGTTGAAATTAGTCCCAGCTATAATAATTCACTATTATCTCTTTAGCAGAGAGTTGAGAGTGCAGCCTACAGATGTGCGCTCGCTCACTTCAGAGCAATTCTCATCCATTCATTCGTCTTTTCCTCGACTGTCGTTTTACAGTAAGCGCAGACTTTCCAGCACCTCGGAGATGTTTTTGCATCAGCAGTAGCTTCGTCACTGATGAGTCAGAATCCTTTCCCACCATTCACCACCTCCATTCACATCCACAGAAAGAGACGTTAGCATACAAAACAAATCTCACATCCATCTTACCGTCACGCATTGTGTGTCTGACGCTCGGCTTCCTCTTTCCTGTGGAAACACACAGCTCGCTCCCATCCTCACCGTGCCTATTGTCTGTCTTAATCACTGACTAAGGACCTGCTTTCACTCAAGCTCCAGCACCCTAACCTTCTCTGCACCTTCTCTGGTTCATCCTTTGAAGGAACCCTCAAAGGTTCGGAGGTTTTACTTCCAGAAAAGGAAAAGAGCCTCATTAACCTTCCACAGAACCCTTTTGCTTTCACGTGCACAGTGTTTAGTGTGTTTAAACGGAACCCTGGTGTGTTCTCCTCCTCGGTGCGGTTCTTTAAGCACACAGAGATCACACTCAGGTTCTGAGCGAGGTGGCCTCAGTCCGCTTTCGAGTGACCTCTAGTGAGAAAGCGATTCGACTCTGAATCGACTCACCAGCAGGAAGTGAATCAAACATGCCGTGTGTTTTGAGCACAGAGCCGCAGCGCTGCAGAAATGCCATGTGTCCTGAACCAAAAGAGAAAGTAAATGCTGGATGCCACACACAAAACATTTTAGGCTAGTTATTTATATAATTATCTAATTGTTCATTGAGCACCAGCTCCGTGTTCTCCGGATATTCTCCGGATATTCTGTCTCGATATTTCTGACTAATGAATGAAATAGTTTGAGTATGTTATGAGTACAAGTAAAAACATTTATGCAGTTCATGACTGTTACACGATGCGGCAGATTTCTGAGGTAAAAAAACAAATCTATCGTCCACAGAAAAGCTCAGGCATTCGTTAGAGTCTATCTGGCACAAAAATATTGTTTTTACTTGATTTGGACTTTTTGTATAGAAAGTTTGGACAGATATAGACAGATAGAGACACGCAGCACTGAGAATGACAAGAGAGCTACAGAAATCAGGATCAGGATTTATGTTTACAATAGAAGTCTTTTGGAGATGACTTGCATGTTATATTTTCCTAAAAAATAGTCATAAGTGTGGATGCTATGCATGAATGGGTTTGATTTTTGATCTTATATAATGTTTTGCAGCGGAATTGCATAAACCGGTCACTGATCTCAGACCAACGTCTTTCCAGCCTTCGCTTAGCTATCAAAGACGGGATTCTAATCCGCTCTAAATCCTGTAGAGAGTGAGCTGCTGGACGAGCTCTTACCACACACACACACACACACACACACACACACACACACACACCCTGAATGTGTTATAATGCCTAAACCAGCTTTTCGCTGCTCTCGGTCAGTCGGTTGGTCACGCTGAAGGTGTTGGAGTATAAGATGACGAACGAGCATCTTTCCAGTTCAGATTTCCTGCTGAAACGGAGAATTAATGTCAAGTCTTGGTGTGTAGTCATGTTACAGACGTGTGGTGATGCTTAGTGACATCGTGTCTTGCTAAAGACGTGTGTGTGTGTGTGTGTGTGTTTGGTTTTGAGAGGAAGTTGGCAGAACGAACGCTAAACGCCTCATTTCCAGCCTGTGATCTCGGGGAAAAAAGAGAACAGAGCTCGAGTGTGTGGCCGAGATCCGACCTCCGTCCCGCATACAAATATTTACCCTGTTGTGTGTGTGTCTATGTGTGTGTGTGTGTGTGTGTGTGTGTGTGCGTGCGTGTGTGTCTGAAGTACGCAGGTGTGGATGAGCGCCTGTGGTCTCTTCACTGTGAGTTTATCTCCTCCCGTCAGTCAGACTCACAGGGACAGACAGTGTTTAGCAAACAGACACAGCTGGAGCACCTCTGGAATTTTACTCTTTACTAATGAGAGCAGTGCATTCTGGGAGCGTTTCCTTCACCATGGGATGCCAGGTCAAGTTGAGTATCTGACAGCTGGTTCCTTTTGAACCAGGGTTCGAGCTCCTGTAGCGTAGAAGATGTTAGCGATCTCGAGTTACATCTCAGCTATCCAACAACATGACCTGTAGATGGACTGGTGTGTGTGATGATCATCACACTGGTGTCTCATTTACGGAGTTAGTCCACTTTGTGTTCCATGTGTCTCGCCTCCAGATCCACCATGACAACTAACTTCAGTGACTAAGTTCAATTTTACCAGCAGTGGTATTTTGTGAATGTCCAGCTACATGAACTTCAGTATAAAATTTAATGCGGAGCATCGGTGATTAGTTCATGGCTGTAAATAAGATTTAGTTATTATTTTGTTTTGAAGTGGTGCTTCTCATTACCACTTTTGACTAGTGACACAGACTCTGAACAGATAAGACGTTTGTTTTGAAATTGAAACAAAGAACGAATGCAAAATTCTCTGTCCATTCGTCTTTAATCGTTCTCTTTTCCTTGTGAAGAAGTCACAGTTTTTTTATTAATAATCCTCTAAAACATTGTTCCTTAAAGTGGTGTACATGATTTTTTAAAAAATTTTGTTACTTAGTTGATTTTGTTTAGAAATCACAACTGAAAGTTTTTCTATTTATCCTTGAGGTCTTCTCATTCTTAGCTGGATTGACTGCTTCTTTGATTTGAATGGCTTTAATCCAAACCTCAATAACTCAAAAACAAATAAATATAAACTGATAATAAAGCTCCAAATAATGTTATCTTGGACTTAATATGTTCCGTCGGAGGAACATTCAAGAATAACAAGTGCCTTGACTCCAAAATATAGACAAAATATTATTGTTCTCACATTTAAATAATGTTAATGAAATAAATTTGTACTGAGGGGGTCTGTGGGATTTATTTTACACTTAAAGTGCTTCCTGGCTACAGAACGTTTGAGATCTCTACAGTACTTTGGCTGGATCTGCATCCAGACCAGACCACGGGTCCATCCCTGTTTTATAGCGCCAGGATCCAGAGTCAGGGACTTTAGTGATAGTTTCATGTTTTTGAGAGGGTTGTTTTTGCTCTAGTTTCCACAGAGGAACATTTTAGGAAACGAAAACCTTCCTGAGCAGTTCCTTTAACAAGTTCCTGGTTTTCAGGGGTTTCCACTCCACTGTGGGAGTCATGACCGTTTTTTAGAAGAACAGAAGTGACACAGACCGTGCGGATTGGACTTACATGTGCTCTTTTAGCTGATGTTTTATCCAGTTGAGAGAGAAGATACATCAGAGCAGATGAGAGTTCAGGATCTTGCTAGAAGACCCAGCAGTGGTACCAGTGGTGGTGCTGGGAACTCCCAACCTTCTGATCAGCCTTAACCACTGAGCCACCACTTCCCTACTTGTACGATATTAGGATTTAATCATCTTTACATGATATGACATTGCCATGATGTCCAGTGACGTTTATTCCGATTGTATTATATTGTTTTCCCAGACCTGCTGACCTTTACACATTTTCCATAGTGTAACCTTTAACATCGGAGCACTCAAAAATACACAAAAAGACCGATCTTCTTTCTTCTGAATAAAGTGGGAGTTTTATTTTCTTTAATCAAAGGTCTGTCGTTAGATCTGACAGGAGAACCCACGTTATCACCCAGTCTGTTATAGAAATCGGACGAGATTTTGTCCGGATCTCGGACAGCGCGGCGAGTCTGGTAAGAATCAAGCATGTTTACGAGATCGGATTTGTTTATCATGCAGACGTCTCGAGCTCTACACCACACACAGGAACATAAATCAGGACTCCGGCAGCTTGAGCGACACCCTCACGCCTTGCAGCACGGCCGAGGTGTGGAGTTTCACACATCTGTGCGGTGTGAAGTGTTGCACTTGCTTAGCGAGCGCCATACGCCCCTGATGATGTATAGACCCTCGTGTGTTTGATGATCCATAGCGAGGAACCTTCTTTAGCATGTCACCTCATCCTCTGCTTCTCTTATTTTTGTCCCAGACGGCTCGTTACCTCTTCTCCCCTCCCCCAGCATGTGCACTCCATTAGCGCCGTGACCTTGTGGACATGTCCAGGATCCTCCTCTCCGTTCCTCTGCCTCGTAATTCTCTCCCGCTTTTGTTTTTTTGGCCCTTTGTGACACTTTCTTTCACCACTTCATTAATCTTTGTTGTCCCTCAGAGCAGTACTGTGCTTTGGGACCCTTAGCTCCGACCTAATTGGGTTATATTCCCCCTTTAGTGGGCCTGTGGGACAACCGCTAATGTAACAGGATGATTGAATGACTTCCTGTCTCTCTTTCTCGCATTCTTTCTTTCTTTCTGAGTGCTGCTTTGTCATTTGTTTTCCTTCTTATATTCCTTAATCTGGGCTTTCTTTCTGTTTCTTTCTCTCCTCCCACTCCTTCTTGGTCATCAGCCATATCTGTCAATCGCCGCTCGCTCCCAGCAAAAAAAAAGAGTCTCTTTTGTTTTCCTTCGCCGCCAAAAATGTTGAGAAATCCGTTTGTGATTTTTATCTTGCAGAATTTCATTGCGGGAATATTCTCTTCGTTCCTGGGGTCACTGCGTGTGTTAAGGGCAAAGAGTTTACTCAGATGGAAACACCTGAATATTATTCTCAACTATTTTCTCTCTCTATCTCTTTCCTGCTCTGAGAATTTTATTTTTTGCTTTCTGGCTTGGCGTCGTTTTAATACACACACACCAAATTGAGAATTCAGCGCTGGTTTCAGCATGTTTCCTGCTTGGATCCATCCATTCATATTGAAGGATCATTTATTACACATTTGTGAGTGTGTGTGTGTGTGTGTCCTTTATAACTGGACTGTAGCTTTAGTGCATCAGTTTTAAATATTTACAAAACGACTGTCCTGATTCTTAACAGTGTTTAAAGGATAAAAAGTTCAGAGTAGTGCTGAGCAGTACAGTTTTAAGTATCAAAATTGGGATAAATTACATCACGGTACACTTTTCTGAGGCCCCGTCTGCATGTAGACGGATATTTTCTGCTATTTTTTGTTTGTTTGTTTGCGTCCTGTCTACACGACAGCAGCATTTTGGGTCACTGAAAAGGAAGCTTTGTGAAAAAGGTGGAGAAACTTGTGAACATTTTTCACTGTTTTCATGTAGACGGCTAAAAAAATGCAAATTTTTGAAAACGCTGACGTGAATGTTGTGTGTGTTTAGCGTGTTATGAACTTGTTAGGACTCGGTTTATCACGGCTGCTGATCAGGCTGTTACTTCGTGGTGTGTAATTATTTATCTGATAACGTGATTGCAGTTGAATTTCACTTTGTTTTATTATTACACACTCCTGTGGAGAATATGAACGGTGTTGTGCTGCTCCTGAATCCAACGCTCCGACGCTATAACCCGCACTGAGAACGTGGATTTCGGATAATCCATGCATTCGAGTATAACCTTATGCACGTTATCATCAGTCCACACGTACTGTATGAAGCTTCACATTTGACATTTCTCCTTTTGGAACTTGTTAATGGTTTTCCACATTTCACCTAAGTGCAGCACGCAGCTCTTAACGTTATTCTTGATGCTCTTACGTAACAGTATCTGACACAATATCTACTGGGCTCACGTGCTTATGTGAGCGTTTTCAAATCTTTTCGCGTTTTCTGAGATATTTTTTCGTAAACAATGTTTACATGGACAGAGATATTTTTGGAAAAAAATTTTATGTTTCTGTGGCTGGACATATTTTCATAAACAGTGTTCACATGGATTGGATTTTCTTTAAAAACGAAGGATTAAAATGACTGAACTCACATTTTCACTGGTTTGTAAATGCAACACAACTGTTTTTTTTTTTTTTGGTAAATCCATATGAATATCACGTATCATGGAAAGGTTTTAAAATTTCGTAATATGATCATTTTTGTCATATCGTCCACCTCTACCTCAGAGATAATATATTATTGCATCACAATGTATCATAACAGCTCTAAATCATATCATATTGAATTTCAGAGTGCTTTACAACTTTGCAAAAATGAGTTAATGTCATAAATATGTTATGTATATGTTTATTAAATATATGTGAGACGCTTTACACCAAAATATAAACTGAAATATACTAAGCGAGGACCAAGACGTTATCTTAAAAGTCAGCTTATAAAAGTCACGATGTATCTTTCATACGTTACTATATTATTCATCACAAATTAAGAAAAATCTTAGAGTTTATCATCAGGTTTCACTTCTTTTATTTCTCCTTTGTTGTAGCGTTTTAAATAACTTTAACATAAATCTCTTGTTGTTTTTTTTTATACGTTAGCGCTTTGTGATTAAAACCTGTGAATGATCCGAGGGCCGAGAAGGTAGTCTCACCTTTCCAGATTTTTTTTTCTTATTCAGTCCGTGGCTGGAGTGCTTATTCTCCACTCACTGAATACCTGAGAAACCCTTCAGTGAATAAGGACCTGTCCAGCACAGAGAGAGAGGTGAGATTAGAGAGATAATAGGCATTAAAGTGCCATTTAACTAGCACTATCCCTCTCTCTCTCTCTCTCTCTCTCTCTCTGTCTCTCCCTGGGGGTTCAGACAGGATCAAAGCCCAGCAGAGATTTCTGACTCACTCGCCGTCTCCAAAAGCAGCCCAGGGGTCCTCTACATGCGCAAGTGTGTGTGTGTGTGTGTGTGTGTGTGATACGAGTCCAGCCGTATGGGTCTGGTATCTGTTCAAACCCATCAGATCCCTGCGATGTCTGGGAACGGTTGATGCTAAGCGCTAAGTGCTGTGTGCACATGACCTTGGAAAACAGCATCGTTACATAATTTTATAAGTGGAGCGATTAGCCCCGCCCACAAAAACCTTTTTTCTAAAGTAGGTCCGAAATGGTGTTTATGGAGGCTGCATCGGTTTACTTTTTCAATTTGACAACAAGAACAACAACAATAATAATAATAATAATAATAATAATAATAATAATAATAATCAATTTATATGATCTTTCATACGTTTAAAATGCAGCTTTACAGTATGAAGTAAAAGGCAGAAATGTATGAAAGATCATATAAATTGTGCAAATAATAATAATAATAATAATAATAATAATAATAATAGCACACTAAATAATAGCCGTGACAGAATGATTAAATATACAGTATAATAAAGCAGTGTGTACTAAATACAATCAAAACAAATCATTAAAATAATACTTTAAAAATCATAATCCTGTTTAAGACAAGTCAGAAATGACTTTGTTGATGATGTTATTATTTAGAGATGCATCAGGTATCAGCACTGGGCCCGATATTATTCTGAAATGTTGCTGCTGCAGCTGCTAAAATAATAATAATAATAATAATAATAATAACAACATATAGATAAACAAATATAGAAATAACTTTAAGCTTTAAAACTGCGTATTTTTTGAGTAGTTGCTTGAGTTTGTATGTTGGAGATAATATTCCTCTTACACCACAGCGATTTGCCCATAATTACAATTTTTATTTATTAATGAACAATAGCACATTGCGCTATTTAACACTTAATAGCTACATTTAATGTTACAGAACTTTCGCAAAACTCTTCAGGACAGAGGAGTTTACGCTTTTTTATCGGTTTCTCGGTAACATGATGAACTGCTTCTTTTTAAATTCAAGAGAGAAAAAAGAGAGTGAGACTGCGATGTTTACCGCTGCACTACGTGTTTTATCACACATTTTAATTATGTTAATTTATTACTAAAGTCATTTCTTCATGTCAGTTCTAACATCCTCCGAAGATTTAATGTAATTGGATCACGTTAATGCTAATCACATTCAGCTATATAATTCAATCGAGTAATTAGAAACTTGTTTAAATTAAATTTAGTGTGAGCAATTAAATAACCTTGTGATAAGAAACGTAATATTTTTAATTATTATTGTAAACTATATTCTCTTAAATCTGACCGAACACGTTCCCTAACACTGGAGACTCCTTCCATGAATGTTAAATAAACACATTTCTCCTTACAGAAAACTTCACCATAGTGATATATACCTTTCTTTGTTAAATAACAACACATTTTTAATCCGTTTATTTTTAGGCTTCGATTATGCGGAGTGTGTGTTGCTATAGAAACAACAACGTATTAGAACGAGCGCGTTAATGAGAAATAAACCTGTGATTTATGTTACAATCGTAAATATTCGGATCCATGCCGTAATCGAAAATGAATCACCTTCTGATTAAAGAATTCAAGTCGCTTTGTGGCACAATTATTATAAACAACACACGTTGCCTGTTGAAAGAAAATGATTGGACTATCGTTGGGGTGTGACGTCACGGCGCATGCTACATGCATCCTGCTTAAAACTCCTGCGCAGTTGTGTGTGTGAACACAGGACAGAAATTGTGTTGCTGTCATCACACGTAACTTGGCCTCAGAATTATGTCAGTATGAGGTATTGGTCATGTGAGACACGTTTGTATCTCAAGTTCTCTTATTCATAGAAATGAACCAATCGTAACTCTTTAATGAGCATCGTGAGAAATTGACCAATCAGGTTGTTTCATGTCTCCAAAAAGACATCTTTATTAATTTTTTTTACATTTTTATTTTCTCTTGGGTTTAATACAGGAAAACAAACTGGTACACTTGTAGAATATACATAACCTCAATTTTACAAGTGACTGTGTAGTAATTTAATACGTGAGCTTAACTGGTGCTGTGTGTGTGTGTGTGTGTGAGTGTGTGTGTAACTATGAGGATTTGTCGACACTCCTTGCTCTGTACGAGGTGTTGGGACGTGTTTTTAACGCTGTTATATCAAGTATAATTTTCTCTAAGCCAAGCTGACATCCTGCGCTGAAATTAGAAGTGAAAGTGAATACGTGCGTCAGAACCGTTCAGTGAAACAGAGGCTGATGGTTTGCATTTGGCTAATTGCAGCATTGTACACATTTTTGTGGGTGGAAGAAAAAAAAGAGCAAACAATGAAAAACTAGTGAAGGAAGGAAAAGAGAAAAAAAAAAACCTAGATCCTGATCCCACGCTGGGGTCGTGTTCTGAGGCAGGGCAGTGAGTGTGGGAACTCGGTCATGAGCTGATTCATTTACTTACACTCGTAACAGACGTTATTACAGCCGGAGAATACACTTTACTCTGAAACTACACTCAGTATTTCAGCAAAAACTGGCCTCATTCAGATATCTCTCTATTTTCTGGACTATAAATGAAAGTTAGGCTGTTTTAAATTCTACATAATCATCAAAAAATTTTGTTTTTACTCCATGTGTCGATTGGATTTAATGTCTGTGTGTTAATTTATGTGTTGAATAATAAGTAAACATGGGGTTAAGTCCAGAAAATATCATATAAAGGCAAAAAAGTAAATTCAGGTAAATACATCGGGTTAAAAAGTAGTCCTAGACACCTTGTAAGAACATTTTCTCAAGCTAGCACGTAGCGACCTTCTCCTTCTTCTTCTTCACTTTTATCTTACACTTTGGCGACTTTATGTTCAGTTCACGCTCCATGAATGCTAATGC
>CM040477.1:18687851-18690351 GCA_022758105.1 Pangasianodon gigas
ACGTACTGTATGAGGACAACAACATATCCATAATTCTGAATGCTGATTGGTCAGATGTTGAATAATGTTGATTAATTTTCTATAACAGCAGCTCTGACAGCAGTGCAGCTGCAATCACAGCTTTATATTAATGCACTCGTTCTAATACGTTATTGTTTTCTGTATTTAACATTTATGGAAGGAGTCTCCAGTGTCAGCGCTTTGTAACAGTCAGAGGTAAAGCTGTAACTTTTTTAACTTGTAAGTTTTCCGACATCTTCGGGACAGAGGAGTTTACACTTTTTGCGTTTTTTTTAATTAACTTCAAGAGAGGCTGGTGAAGGAATGACAGATTATAGCTGCTATAACATAAGTGAGAATGTAACATTAAATGTAACTATAAATGGATAAAAAATATGACATTCATTAATAAATAAACAGTTGTAATCGCTGGCAAATTGCTGTGGTATAAGAGGAATAAAACACTTCTGGTCCTCATGTTGCTGGAATTAGGACACACCTAATATTACAGAGTAGTAAGTACTCTGACTTGAGTTAACTGCTGGTTGCCATGGTAACCCTTAGCTAGGTCTTAGCATATACAGCAGTTCTTTGTGGATCTATGTGTGTTGCATGTTTATTAATGATACCTGAATGATATTTTTTGCATCCTGATGTATTAGGTGTTCCACAAGGCTTCATTCTAGGGCCAGTTTTTTCCTTTTTTGCGAATGAAAAGTTCACTTTGTCGCTTCAAATCGTGCTAATGTGATCACAGAGTAACCATATAACACTTACGCTAGTGCAAAAAAATAGTAATATACATTGTTATTATGTCACTTGGGGGGAAAAAGCACATTATAGTAGAAAGGAGTAATAATTTTTGATATAGAGCTGTGTGTGTGAAGCCACAGTGCCACATCCATCACCCCGCTCAATCCCGCTAGCCCACACTCACCCAGCGCACGGTCCATGGAAAAGACATTTGAGAGGTTGTTTCATTTTTCCGTTCCACTCCGAGTCGTCTTATTATCTGGCGCGCTCGGTGAGGTCATTTGTGTGCACAAAGCTTTTTTTTCTAAACCGCTCTGACACGGCAAGCCGCGCCGGCTCTGAAACCGCTTTACGAGGACGGCGAGTGGGTTCTCAGACCGTCGATGAGATGAAAGCGCTGAGTCAGAGCGACGTGTTATTGGGTATTAAAACAGAGCTTCTTCTGGAGTTGTAGTTTGCGGTAAAGAGAAAGAAACAAAGGCAGACGTCAATCGAGCGGCAATGCGGTTATTACTCAAGCGGTTTTTACAAGCAGCGAGTGGACATGACTAATTATAGCAGCAGCTTCGAACCCAGGGACCTTTTAATAACATAGAAGGGATTTGAGACAGAATTTAAACTGTTTAAGCTGGTTCTTTTTTCTTTCCAGTCGACCCCTTAGAGCTGATATAACTTTCATTTGAGGCCTGGTGTGCTAATTCTTCATCAGATGACCTCTAGTGACCTTCAAGCCTGTTCAGAGTTAACCCTTAAAAGTTTGTGATGATGTCTGCACCATGAAAGAGCACGTCTTACATATTGCTTTATACTTTAGCCGTTATTTTCATAGAGACTTACTTTAGATTGTACATCGTGATTGCAAATCTGCTTCATACTTTTTGTTGGTTTAGTAAAAACAGATTTGTTTTTTTTTTTGTTTGGGTGATAAACTGGCACACTGCAGCGGTTTTTATATTTTTATTTATTCTTCAAAATCCGGAGAAAATCATATGCAACACCACATATATCTATATGAAATAGGTACATTTATATTGGCTGTTAACCATAGGTATCAAAAAACGGACAAAAAATAACCTTAGATCTCTGAGCCTGGCAGCTGAATACCCATGAGCCACTGTTTTGATCTCGCAACAATGTTCATGAACTTTTTTTTTATTAATTTAGGCACTGTTACAGGAATCCTAAATTAGCACGCTTTAATCCTAAATCATCAGCGTTTGCGCATTATTTAACTTCCACCTGTTAGACGCATTGTTTTATAGAAATTTATGTGAATATATAATTATAAGCTGCACCACTGATCCCTACTATGATGACTTGCTGTGTAGAATTAAAGTGTAAAAAGTGCTGATGAAGTGTTAAACCAACTAACAACAAACATGTGTGTTATGTAAGGAATAAAACACTGTGGGGCATGCTGTTACAGGAAAATAATCAATAATCCGGGGTGGTGTGATACGGCGTGACGCAAAGCGCCTGAAGTTGATTTTCTTCCTACAATAAATGAAGCGTTTTATTTCTCTTAACCCACAGCATTTAACCAACGAGCACAATTTTTAATTGATTAAAGAACACATCATGCTTTTTATCCCTTTATAGTTACATTTAATGTTCTGGCACATCTGGGAGACAAGTTACTTCCTGTTATCACTGACGTTATAGCAGCTATAAACACTCGTTCCCTCACCAGCCTCGCTTTGAAGTTAATAAGACAAAAAAAAAAACAAAAACGCAGCTTGTTATGTTA
>CM040477.1:18692851-18695351 GCA_022758105.1 Pangasianodon gigas
CCGAGGTTTCTGGTCACTTATACAGCTCCTTCATCATCTGTCTTCTACTTCTGCCTTACTTGGAGTCATCCTTTAAAGGGAGTTTTATTTTCCATGTTTCATTGCACGACTAACAAACAACGTCCCCATAAAGTTGGCTGACAATCAGTTTTGATCTGCTGTGGAAACATCACAAGGACGTTCTGGTAAATTTATGAACGCTATCTATGTTTTGATGGTCGTCTTGAGAGTCTTGAGAGTGATTATTCAGGTTATGTCATTATTTACCGTATGTGTGGAAAGTTATGTGTATTCAGTGTCAGGTTACGCACGTGTTTAAGCTAATTTCAATTTCTAGGTGCGCCATTCAGATTATTTAAATCACCTGCGTGGAGTTGACACCTACACGATTACCATATTTTTCTTGAGTAGATGTGTCCGAGACGAGGTCGGATGAGAACGAGTCGGATTTCAGCCTTCGTGATCCTGAAGCTTGAAGCCAGAAAAGTGTACAAAAGATATTAGACGCTCTGTATATCCCAGAGATGAGGCATCTGAGGCTGAGATTAAGGTTTTGAGTGAGACCAAGGTCGATTGGTCGAAATGAGACGCAATCACTCGTTCTCAGAGTCTCTCAGGTTACCACATGACCATGGCTGAGAAAGCCAAACTCTTTTACATAATCCCTGGACTGGAGTGTTTTCCGTGTTGCCATGTTTACGGTGTTATTGTACCCAGGCTCATGGATACATTTGTATTTTTTTTTGTATGCATGTGTAAAAGGGTTTTGGCCAATATTACGTGGCCTCAAAGTCTTGTTAAAAAGTATACGCTGACATTACGCTGGCTTGATTGCTCGAACCTTTATGCGCAGAAATCCAGTGCTTGTAATTACTTACATCCTGAACTGAATGTAAGCTAACTTATCTCAACTTCCTGATATAGATATAACCAAAGATATATAGGTATAGATGAGATCTTTGGATACAGACTCTATGTTCGACGGTGCTCTTTTTTTTCCTCGTTTTCCTTCTCTGTTTCTTATTTGGCCTGACCGTGGTTTGTGGAATAGGGGTTTCCGCAGAAGTTTTTGGAGTTTGTTCTGTTTTTCCACAAGCTGCTTTGGCCCGTGGCTACGTGAAGGACGCACTGCATTTAGCGCGGTATTCCCAACCTCATCCCTCATCCCTACGCCAAAACGAGGCCTTTAACACCAGAGCGAGTCCGACATTTATTCTTGTCAATCTTTTATTCCGTTTAGATTTACAGAACCATAATTAAATATGTTGTTTGAGCACTTTTCAGCCACTTCAGTTTCTTCTCAGAAGGTTTGAGATTCATAGTGCAATGAAAACTTGCCCAAGTCAAACAACTCTGCTTTTTGGCGTTATTTAAAAACTGTAATTGGTGTGTCCTGGCACTCATTTGGTTCTTCTCCGCTTTGATGGCTTTCTTAATTACTAACATATCCCGGAGTTGTTTTCCTGTTCTTTTTAAACAAAGTTCTTATGGTGCTGATTCCAGAGGTTTTTTTTAAAGCCTGCGGTCCATTTGGAGTGGCACGTGTAAGAACCAAGGACGCTTGTCCACTCAGAAAAACAACACTCAGAGTTCCTCTGATGGTGCAGATCCTTTACTGAAGCGCCCCCTGGTGAGCGCTGGGGAAATGAGACATGGATGGATGCATGGGTGTGATATTCAGAGGGTCACCAGGGGGGTTTTGAGACAAACACTTGAGAAGCAGTCATGTTTTACGATGGGAGGAGGACACTTTGGTGTTGGCATGTCTGTCTAATAAAAAAGATAATAAAAAAGAGGAGTTGTCGCTAAACTGTAGTAGGTGGGCATCAGCAACTCCCTCCCTTCCACTGTGTCCAACATCTGTTTTCTTTGTGCGGGAGGAAGTATGTGAGAACAAGGAGGTGGTTCTGCGGTGTGAAACGTCTCATTTCGAGGGCTTAAGGTTCTGCCTGTCTGCGGTCCATGCTGCCACACACACACACACACACACACACACACACACTTGATGCTAATTTTAGTCGTCTTGCTCGCTTGACATGTCAGCTCTGACATTTCTGAGAAGAGTGTTTCCATTTAGCCATGCTTCATTCTTTATCCTTTCCATCTCCAATCACCACATTTCCCTCGTGAGAGATTTAGTACAATGCTTTAACCAAGACAGCAGAAATGAAATAGGGGCATCTTCTGCTGCAAGGAAGAGCAGAGAAGAAAAGATGAAATGCTTTTCAGTCAGGTTTGGTGTCTGAAATCCAGGCTTAAGAGAAATTCTCAAAAAAAGAAAAAACTTTGTAATGATAATCACTGAGACAGGAGCTGAGCTTAATGAATGAAGTAAATGAACGAGTATCACAGTTGATCATCTTTAATTATTGACATCATTACTAACGTATGGTTCATCCTGCAGCCCTACATTTCTCCACTTTTTGAAAGTTTATCCAGTGAGCACCAGGTGACTTGAGACGTTCATGGACTTCCATTATTGCTCCAGCCTCACTTGATC
>CM040477.1:18700861-18716008 GCA_022758105.1 Pangasianodon gigas
CTTCTTATTTCTGCAGCGAAACCCAGCAGCCTTCATTATGTTTTTATCTGAAAAGTGTCTCTTATGGAATCTGCTGCTTTCTTTACTGACATACAAACATTTTTCTGTAGCATTTCATTTTGTGCTGGAAAACTAATGTTTGGAATCTAAAATGTTTTTGTACTGAATCAATAATGTAGAAGTCAGAAAATAAACATCTGTAACAAAGTTTGTACTAAAAAAAATAGTAGGTAAGAAGGTAAAAGAAGTGCTGCAGTGTTTACTGCTGATGCTGTGAGTGGCCATTTTGATTTGACGTCACTTGCTGAACTCAAGGTCCTGAGTTTCCATCCTCACTTGAAGGGGCGTTTTTCCTAGTCGGAGGTTGGAAATTCTGCGTTATGAGTTTGAATTGAATGCAGGAATAACTAGCAAATGGCTTCATGTTCACTGTATATGGTCCCTACATAGAGTATAACATAATGCCTACATAGTACAACACACACACGCAATACACCACCGTTTTCCGTTAAGTCACTAAGATTAAAGTATTGGCACCCCAGTGTTATATTTTAGTTATACTGCAAAGCCGGAATGTTGACAATGAATATATTTTCCATTTAACACGTCACTAGTTTCCTCATATTCCTCAAATGCAATCTGATTGGTCAAGAGATTAGAAAAAAGTGCATAAAGTGCTCATTCATTTGATGCAAAACGTTTTTTTTTTAAAGCATCCACTTCCTGTAGGATTACATGTAAAACGTTCGCTGAAGGTTGAAGGAAAAAAAACCATGCGAAAGCGCCTGAGGTTTTCCGCAGCGAGTGCAGTTGTGTATCCCGGATCTTCTGTGGTGTGTGTTTGCTTATGTTGGTGTTCGAGATCACAGAGTAAAGAATGTCGCTGTGGCCGTTTGTGTTGTGATGTTTAAATGCTCGACTGTCAAAACAGTTTTGCAGTGTCACATGCTCAAGTAAACACATCTGTGCATCTGTGATTGTGTCACTTTCCTCACACACACACACACACACACACGGATACAGATGCATGCTTGCATGCGTTTCTTGTGTATTATAAACATTCTGATCAGCAGAAAAGGCTGAAACGAGCCTCAAACAAGCCACAATCATACCCACACACACACACACACACACACACACACACACACACACCCTGTTGCAGTAAGGAGTTTTCGATAACATTGTGTAAGTGTTTACACATTAGCCTGGTCACTCCCCTTTTGATTTAGAGACTTTTATGCTGATAAACCGTGATACACAATTATTCCCATCAGCCCTGACAGGAAGTGACCTCATAATGGGAGAGTGTGGGACCATGGAGAGATTTCATCAATAGTTGAAGTCACTCTGCTCTGTGTGTGTGTTTGTGTGTGTGTGTGTGTGTGTGTTTGTGTGTCTAAGGGTGAAGCTGTGTTAATAAAACAGTGGTGATAAAATCACTAACCGAGACTCCCACAGGAATACACACACACACACACACACAGAGTGTAAGGTCAAACTCATTCTCAGGGTGATGTGATGTTGTTCTTGGCAAGTTAAAAAGGGAGTGTGTGTGTGTGTGTGTGTTTGTGTGTGTTATAATGTGCCCAAATAATGCAAACTGTCAGTTCACATGTGTGATCTATTACAAATGCAACGATTTTGACATGACATGGTTATTACACAATTACATACACACATCTCTCTCTCTCTCACACACACACTCACATCTCACACACACACACTGAGTATGACTGCGAATTTAAAAAATAGTCAGACTTATGATGAAGATGTTCAGAAACAGAGTGACGCTGTAGTACACACACCAGGTCAGTGTCTCAGAACCCCAAATCAAATTTGCACACTTTTCTCCCCAAATATATTTCTAATAAATATCAGCTGAGACGTGATCAGCGTGTGACGTTTGTCTCTTTAGTTTTGCGATGCTAATGTAGAAACAAGGCTTACGGTTTAGCTAGCAAAACTCATTTAATAATCAGCTTCCGGATATTAGCTAAAGATTCAACCACCGACTGCAAAAGAACGAATCAATGTTCATGTTTTATTTTTCCGAATTTTTCTTCTGGACGATTCATGGTGGACGGGACTTTATTTGAAAGTCATGTTTACCAATTTGTCAATCAGAATTAGCCTGTCTTTACTACAGAGTTTATATATATATATATATATATATATATATATATATATATATATATATATATATATATATATATACAGGAAAAGAGAGAGAGAGAGAGAGAGCGAGAGAGAGAAAAAAAGAGCTCTTAAATAACACCAGCCCTTCACATCTGCGAGCTACAGTGCCGGAGAAAGAGGCCGCAGAGTTCCAGCTTTTTTGTTGCTCTATTTCCTGCTAAAATGACACCTCAGGCACTGCTACGGAGCTCATAATGTTTCAGTCAGACATTTTCAAAGTCCAGAGTCTTGTTTATATAATTGATCCAATTTTTAGAGAACCAGATGCTCATGGACCAGGACTCATTTGAGCCTGTTATTACTGTATGAAGCTGTTATGTTATGTAGCATGTACACTTTCAGCTCTCGATGTTACACATAGGCTGGTATGGCATAGGTTATTGTTTACTGTTTTGGACGCCATATTGGTAACTCCACGACGGCATGAATTGTCCCTCCATCCATTTTCTGTACTGCTTATTCTACACAGGGTCACGGGGAAGCCTGGAGGGGGACACCACAGGGCACAATCGCACACACACTCACACACCAATTCACACACTATGGACAATTTGGAAATGCCAGTCCACCTACAGTGCATGTCTTTTGACTGGGGGAGGAAACCGGAGTACCCGGAGGAAACCCCCAAAGCACGGGGAGAACACACAAGCTCCACACACACACGGCGGAGGCGGGATTCAAACCCCCAACCCCAGAGGTGTGAGGCAACTGTGCGAGTTCTCCCTCGATATTTTAACTCTATGGTCTTTACACCAACCACAGAAACCACAGTGGCTTCTTTCCTGCTGTCTTGGACTTTCTGTGTGCCTTATTTTGGGCAAAACTGCATCTTGTTACAATTCTAAACATTTATACACACAGTTTTAGTGTAGTAGTGTATGTGTGGTAATAGTGAGGAATTCTAACTTGTGTTTTTATAAACACTGAAAGGAATGAGAACTTGAGTGAGCTACATGTAGTGCTGTAAAAATATCAGAAAGCTGTATTTTTATCTAATGAACACATTTTATATGAGTTTACTTGTGTACAAGCCAAGACTACAGTTTCTCACAATGTTTTTCGTGTTTGTATAATAAAAAAAAAAACAGTCCGAACAGAACACTGTAAAAGAACTGTTAATCACAGTTATCTGATCTGACGGAGCTTCACCTCAAAACTCGCAGCCAGAAATGGTTACCAAGCCACTCGACCTCAATTATTTTAGATCATTTTGGCACCAAATGTGATATTAGTGACCTCAGGGTTGCAGGTTTGATCCCACACAGGTATGTTAAGAAGTGAACCATGTGACATTGTTCAAAGCATCAAACAGTTCTCAGTTTTTTCAAAAAAAAAAAAAAGTCCTGATTTATATTTCAGTCTTATAAAATGGTAGAGGCCCTAGCATCGCTCACTCTGTCGCTGAAGGCCGAGCGTTCATGAAATAATGAGAGTTAGAAAGAGTTTGACTAATTTCTTTCCACTGCTTCAGCCTTTTTTATTTCTCTCCCAGCCTTGCTTTAGTGTTCTGCCCCATTACAGCAACAGCCGCACTTATTTCTTTTCCAGGCCTTGAAAAAACACGGAAGGTGCCACATCATTGGCCACAGTGTTGCCATAGTGACCGTTTGGCTGTGTGGGATTGGTCGAGCGGTCCTCCTCAGTCTAGCCGGTGATGAGGTCCTGACCTGGGCCTCACGCTAATGACTGGAGCAGCACTGGGAGCTAGCTAGTCTCAGTGGGGCTAGCATGCTAACACCCCACACATGAGCACATGTGAAACCCAGTCAGTGAAAAGAATAAAGAGAGAGGGAAAGATCGCCCACCGAACAATACAAGGAAGCCATTGTTTTTTAATGAGAACCCCTCCTCCTCTTTCTTGGCTAAATTGATCTCCTCCTCAACTTAAACCTCCCTTTCTGGAGGACAAAGTGCTGATGCAGAAAACCAAACAGTATAGATGATCTAGTGTGATGATCTAGATGAGCATGAAATTTTACCAAGTGTTTCCCTAGATTTCCTCATTAAAGGAAAACTCTGGCGTTTTTCAAACTAATCTTAATTTATCCATGTATAGTGGTTGTGTGAATTTTCCTGCACTGATTAAAACATTTTCTGCAGATTTACTTATAATGGAAGTCTAAGTGCAGCTTCATTAGTACACGTTTATGCGAAACACGCTATCATAAATTCTTCGGAGATGAAGCTACTTTTTGAGAAAAATAAGTGCTTGTGCCAAAATCACTGGTGTAGTTGTGTGGCTTTGATGGTGTCTGTATACAAAAAATTTCCAGTAAAGATACTGGGAATTTTTTCAGAGTTGGAGATTTAAATTCAAAAGTTATTCATGGAAAGTTCCTGGTATTCAGAATCGGGTTACGCAGCTGCTTAAGTGGATTTCCTGCACTCTGCTTACACTCAGATTATTAAAATCATTTGCTTGTAGTTCACACCTCCAAGGTTGGCAGATGTTTCTTGAGCAGAAGCGTCCAGTCAGGATAGAAAATGCAGACTGAAAACGGAAATAACTTTTTTTGTTGTCAAATGTAATGATTGTTTTAAATCAAGATACAGTATAAAAATAATATGGTGACATCTGAATGAGAAGAGCCTTGAAATAAATCTAATAGGAGTCTAGTATATCACCAATATATTTTACTACGGTTTAATTTGTCAAATATTTGAATTATAGAGTTCTACATCTGCCCTTAGACTTCCATTATACATTAAATACGTTTGAAGTACATGAGTTTGCTGTTCTTTTCTCGGGTCAGAGAAACATGTCGAAGCTCTACCACGTTACTCTGTGGTAATCACACACACAGGACAGAATCTATAGATGTGAAATTAGGTTTAAAAATGTTGGAGTATTCCTTTAACAGGCATTTTTGCAGATTAAGTTTGGGGTTCTAGAGCAGAGAAAACTGCCAGGACACCAGGGAATCTCCGCTACGATGCGTTTGAGAAACTCCGTCCCGGTGGGCTGTGGTTTGAGAAACTCCGTCCCGGTGGACTGTGGTTTGAGAAACTCCGTCCCGGTGGGCTGTGGTTTGAGAAACTCCGTCCCGGTGGACTGTGGTTTGAGAAACTCCGTCCCGGTGGGCTGTGGTTTGAGAAACTCCGTCCCGGTGGACTGTGGTTTGAGAAACTCCGTCCCGGTGGACTGTGGTTTGTGGTGTGAAGCAGCTTTGTTGGTGATTTTCATAAGCAGAAGTGCCGCAAAATTCATCCACCTCCTTTTTCATCACACAGTATTACATTATTCTTTTTAGCTTTAAACAATATGGAGAAACTGAATCTCATACACACACAGCACAACAGTGAGTGTAGGAAGAGTGGGAAAGAGAGCGAATGTTGGAGGGTGGATTAATAATTTTGGGTTTTTCATCTTGTTCAGTTCATCATACTGGGCTTCGCTCCAAGTAAAATGATCTTTCAGAGCTCTGTCTCGCTCACGCTGGCATGGCTTTGTGAGAAAGTCTCGTCCTGAAAATTGACTCATGTTGTTATTTCATGCTTGAACATGCTGATCATTTTCAATTTGTGTCACATTCATTTTAATTTAACAGAATCAAATTTGGTATAATCGAATGTAATTGAACTGAATTTAATTGAACTTAATCGTGTTCTTCTTCCTCCGTGTGTGTGTGTGTGTGTGTGTGCAGGTTCTGCGAGCGGTAATCTGGTGGCTCAAGAGGCCGTGAGAAAACAGGCAACTTTCCGCAAGTCGGCATTACCCAAGCCCACAGAGCAGCTCTCCAGTACGAACCAATCACGTTTCTTATCTCCTCCATTTGTTATAAAACCAAACATTCACACACTCAGTCATGTTCACATGAAATGGCTTCTTAGCTCTGATTTTATTCCGTACGTTGACATACAGTATTTCCTTCTGAAACAGACGTGTTGAAATGTTTCACTGATTTACACAACAGCAAATAGCGATCCAAATAGGCCACACTCGTGATCTCAGGCCTAAATCATGTGACCATAATACAGATTTTTCTCTCTCTCTCTGTCTCTCTCTCTGTCTCTCTCTCAGGTTGTCTAAACTGCAGTCGTATCACGGCTCTCACCGATCGGCTCAGCTCTCTGGAGGAAAAGGTAACGTGTCTCACCATGAGCGTGTCTTTAGTTTATCATCCGCAGGGCAATGCTTTATTTCTTCCTTTAATTCATGTCTGAATCAACCATGAACCTTATGCACAACACCACATTCTCCATCAAACACTAACATTCTCCATCAAACACTAATATTCTCCATCAAACACTAATATTCTCCATCGAACATTAACGTTCTCCATCAAACACTAACGTTCTCCATCAAACACTAATATTCTCCATCAAACACTAATGTTCTCCATCAAACACTAACGTTCTCCATCAAACACTAACGTTCTCCATCAAACACTAACATTCTCCATCAAACACTAATATTCTCCATCAAACACTAACTTTCTCCATCAAACATTAACGTTCTCCATCAAACACTAACGTTCTCCATCAAACACTAATATTCTCCATCAAACACTAATGTTCTCCATCAAACACTAACGTTCTCCATCAAACATTAACGTTCTCCATCAAACACTAACGTTCTCCATCAAACACTAATATTCTCCATGAAACACTAATATTCTCCATCAAACACTAACGTTCTCCATCAAACACTAATATTCTCCATCAAACACTAACGTTCTCCATCAAACATTAACATTCTCCATCAAACACTAATATTCTCCATCAAACACTAACTTTCTCCATCAAACATTAACATTCTCCATCAAACACTAACTTTCTCCATCAAACATTAACGTTCTCCATCAAACACTAACGTTCTCCATCAAACACTAATGTTCTCCATCAAACATTAACATTCTCCATCATGCACCAGTAACCAGCATTTTCCAACATCCTCCAATAAATACCAATATTTCACACTAAATACCAACATTTACCAATAAACACTAGCGTTCTCCAATACACACCGACACTGACCAGTAAACACAGACGTTCTCAGATAAACACCAGTGTTCTCCAATACACACTGACATTCATCAATAAACACAGATGTTCCCTGATAAACACCAACATTCTCCAATACCAATCAGCATTTATCAATAAATGTCAACGTTCACCAAGAAACACCAACTTTCTCTGGCAAACACCAAGGTTCACCAGTAAAGTCCAGTGTTCATCAATAAACACCAGTGTTCACAAATAAACACCAACATTCACAAATAAACTATAGTGTTCACCACAAAGCACCAACTTTCTCTAACAAACACCAACATTCTCCAATAAACAACAATGTTCACAAACAAACACCAACTTTCTCTAGCAAACACCAATGTTCACCAGTAAAGACCAGTGTTCATCAATAAATACCAGTGTTCACAGTTAAATACTAACTTTCACCAATAAACACCAGTGTTTACCAATAAACACCAACTTTCCCCAGCAAACCCCAGAGTTCACAAACAAACACCAACTTTCTCTATCAAACACCAATGTTCACCAGTAAAGACCAGTGTTCATCAATAAATACCAGCGTTCACAGTTAAATACTAACTTTCACCAATAAACACCAGTGTTTACCGATAAACACCAACTTTCTCTAGCAAACACCAATGTTCATGAATAAATACCAACATTCACCAATAAACAACAATGTTCACAAACACCAACTTTCTCTAGCAAACACCAAGGTTCACCAGGAAAGACCAGTGTTCATCAATAAACACCAGCGTTCACAGTTAAACACTAACGTTCACCAGTAAACACCAATGTTTACCGATAAACACCAACTTTCCCTAGCAAACCCCAGAGTTCACAAAAAAACACCAACGCTCACCAATAAACACCAGCTTTCTCCAGCAAACTTCAACGTTCACAAATAAACACAAAGATTCACCAATAAACAACAATGTTCACAAACACCAACATTCACCAGTAAACACTAACATTTACCATTAAACACCAAAATTCTCCAATAAACAACAATGTTCTCTAACACACCAACGTTTTCTAGCAAACACCAACGTTCACAAATAAACACCAACTTTCTCCAGCAAACACTCACCATTAAACACCAAAATTCTCCAATAAACAACAACGTTCTCTAACGCACCAACTTTTTCTAGTAAACACCAAGGTTCACCAGTAAACACCAACATTCTCTAACACACCACATTTCTCTAGCAAACACCAACGTCCTCTATCAAACCTTTCTCTAACACACACTGACATTCACCAGTAATCACCACCATCTTCCAGCACACAAATGTTCCCAATCACCAGCATTCTGCATCAAACGCTTATAAGAAGTATAAGTGATTTGGGTTGTGAGAAATCTTTTGTGAAGGAACATATTTAGGAACGAAAGAACAAGACATAACATTAGTAATCGATTTGACAGCAACAACAAAGAGAAAACAACTGGAGTAGAAGGGAATATTTGTGATGAATGGGGTGGAGACGTGGGACTGGTGGACCTGCTGTAATGCACTGTATTTGGAACAATGCTCGCTATGTATCCCCAAGTGTGATTTATAATATGGCATATTTCTGATGTTTTTTTCATATTAATTAGATTTTTTTTTTGTGACTGGTTTTTGTCACTGGGTCTGCACTTGATCAGGGTTTGTCTCTGCTTTGGATCTCTGACAGTCAGGAGATGTTCGGCCAATTCATACTCCATTTTCTTCGAGTTTGATGAATGTGTTTTTGTTTTTGGCTAATCTGGGAATCATGGTCAATGTCCATAGGGGAGATCGGATCACAGGTAATTCCACAAACATGGAGGTTTCTGGGGAAACTAAAGTCGGCTGTTTTAAAATAAGGAAAGAGGTTTTTTTTCAGGACGCAGTGTGATTTCCAGTTTGTTTGTTTGCTTGCAGCAATATGAACACGTTTGAGGGAGAACTCGCAGAGTTGGTACGTGGTATTAGCATAAGTATGACACGTCCAGCTGAGATTGTATGGATGTTTTATAGAAAAATAGAAAAATGTACGCATGTTTACAAAGTGGAATCAAGACAAAACTGGGTGAGAACTTGAGAAATTGACACAATAAATTCGCCAAGACTAACAGAAAAAAATAATATCATCGCCTCCTGCGCCCCTACAGGTGTGGAGTGTCTGATAAAGACGCACACCAGGTTCTTTTCGAGTAACGTAATGACTGCATGCTCGGTACATGTTCTTTTTTTGTTCTTGGTTTCGTGAAGTATATAGCTGCATTAAAAAATGATTAGAACGAAGGTTCCATCTAGGGTTCCTTGGTGTCTCTCTCTAGGAAAATCCTTAAAAATTCTGAGAACTATACAACAGACAATTCTTTAAGGAAAGTTTGCAAGTAGAACTCGTCTGGTGAAGTAGGACCTTATTCACCAACGTTCTCCACAAAACACCAACACCAAAGGGTTTCTTGATTTGTCCCTCAAGGGAAATACTTCTATGCAGAGCCAAAAACAGAGGGTTCTAAGAAGAATCTTTGAGAAAGAGAACTTATTTAGTCAGTAGTAGAACGTTAATCTGCAATCCAAACAGGCTGTTTCAAAGATCCAGTTAACGAGTGTTCTCCAGCCATCATGGGTTCTATGAATTGTAGGTGTTCAAAAAGAACCCTGAAGGATTTTAAAGAACCCTTTCTGAGTGGCAAGGAAGCCCCTTAAAATATATCTGCAAATAGAAATGGTTCTGTTTGGTTCTAGAACCGTTAACTATTCACCAAACAAGAAGAAGAGGTAAAAACAACTAGTCTAGAGACCTGAGGAACACGGCGCACCTCACACACATGGTAATGAGACTAATAAAGAACAGGTGATTGTGGGCGTGGTCAGGGCGGAGCTAGAGCAGCACTGAGGAAAACCTGGAAGCACATAACAGGTGTTCTGTTACCTGATTTATATATATATAGAAGTGGTCTTTGGATTTCTCTCTACACTACAAGCCTCTCGCTTTCTCTTTCAGGTCCAGCTCCTTTCTGCACACAGACCCGCCCCGTCTAAAGGTGGAGACGACCCTGAGTCCTCCTCCCTCATGGGGGCTCCACCTGCCAGAGGAGCTCCAGGAGCACAGGGTCCTGCAGGTACAAGTCGCTCGCTTCACATCGTAGCTCTTAATGCAAGGTCATACTGTGGCTCAGAAGGTGAAGGTGAAGCTCTCAAAGTTCTATTGGCAAGTTTCTCCACTCGGCGGCCATCTTAGTGACAGCAATGGTCATTTTCCATCAATAAGTCTTTCTCTCTCTCTTCTCTCTGTCTGTCTGTCTCTCTTTCTGTCTCTCTGTCTCTCTCTGTCCTTTTTATCTCTATCTCTCTGTCTCTCTCTGTCTCTCTATCTTGTCTCTCTCTATCTGTATCTGTTTCTCTCTCTCTCTTTCCCCCTCTCTCTGTTCCTCTCTCTCTGTCTCTCTCTCTGCCTGTCTCGCTCTGTCTTTCTGTCTGTTTCTCTCTGTCTCTCTCTTTCTGCTTCTCTCTATCGCTGTCTCATTCTCACTCTCTCTCTCTCTCTCTCTCTCTCTCTCTCTCTGTGTATCTGTCTCTCTCTCTTTTCTTTTCTTTTCATCAGTGTATCCTTTTTCAGTCAGTTACATTTTCTCCTTCATTAGCCAATTGCTTCACGGAGCTAATCCTGTTCTCCGTGTCCGTGTCCAACCCCCCAGTGCTGTTTATCTCAACTCACAGATGGCGCTTTTTTTCATTTTCTCTTTTTTTTGGCGAGGATTAGCAGAATTAAAGCTGTGTGTATTTGTGTGTGTGTGTGTGTGTGTGTGTATGTGTGTGTGTGTGTGAGAGAGAGAGCGTTTGTTGTTTGGAAAGATTGTCATTGTGGCACTGCAGTATAATGAGAACCTCAAGGTTTGCTTGGGTTTCAAAAAAAAGTCACGTCACGCTGTCAACACCATTGACACTGCACGACTCACTTTAGCCCAACACACACACACACACACACACACACACACAGCAAACAATTCAACAGGACATCAAGACCTTGTCCAAAAGCAGAAAAACTGAAACAGCTAGGTGACGATGATGCAGTGTGAACAGAACTTAACTCTGGAAACCGTCAGGAGGAAAGCCATCGCCGGAGACAGGTGCTGGACAGTTTGAGAGATGGGTTTTGATATGAAATGAAGAATAATCCTTTATTCAACATTTGCTTTTCATCAGCGCACCGATATTTTTTTTGGACAATGAGGACAACTTTATCAGTGTAGACATCCTGAAAGCGAACAACAGAACCTAGCACAAGATTACAGAGGCATGCATTACAGAGGCAGTCTGGACAGAAGATATTAAACAAAAAGTAACGAAGGCTAAAGCAGCGCACTGTAGTTTTTAATAGTCAGTTGTTTGATGTAAAAAAAAAAGTATAGAAGAAATCCATGCATTCCTACATATTCCTCCCTGGAAACTCGTGTTGATTGTCCTATATTTGCATACTGAAATGTGATTGGCTCTTAGATTTTGTGATGCAATAAGTTCTACAGTTCTACGAGGAACCTTTAGGTGTTTCTTTCCTTTCACTCCAGAGGTTTGCGTCCCACACAGTGATATGTAAAGAATAAACTACTGTGTGTAAAAAAAAAAAAGGAAAATAATCAACGACAGGGAGGTATGATGAGGCGGAGTTACTGTTATCACCTCAAAGTTGATTATTTTCCTATAACAGCACATCTCAAAGTGTTTTGTTCCTCTTACACCACAACAACTTACCAACAATTATAAGTTTTTATTTATTAAAGAACAGCGTCATACTTTTTTTTTGTAAATAGAGCATCTGCTCTACACGTCCCTGTGAACGAGCTGTTACTATAGAAACGATAACGTATCAGAACGAGTGCATTAATATAAACCTACAGTCAGAGCTGCTGTTATATCAACACCTTCTGACCAATCAGAATCCAGGATTCAGCAGCTCTGTGGTGTACGTGAACATAAAGTGAGGCTCTGTACCTGCTTTAGCTGTTATTATAGTGATCACGCTCCGAGGTTCACTTTATTTTTCCTTCTAACGGGTTCAGTACAACACAACATTAGATCCTTTTTCCAAATTTAATCAGATTGTGAGCAGAACTGTCAAACACAGCGTGTGTTGATAAAAATTCGTACATTAGACGTTTTCTGTCAGACAAAAAAATGAGACAAAATAGTTTCTTAGTTTAGTGCAGCAGCAGGAAATGAAGGCAGTGTTGTGATTTGGGTTATGGGTGGTCTTAGGCAGACATGCGATTCTAGTGTGTGCGTGTGTGTGTGTTTCTGTGTGTGTGTCAGGGTCTGGCTAAGCACTGGTCCATTACTGATGACCTCATCAAGCTTACACAGAGAACCCTGAGAAACTTAAGCAGCACTGTAGAGTTCGATGACGAAAGGCTTAACATGAGAAGTCGCATTGCCGTAATATAAACACTTGTGTATCGAGTGTGTTTTCTCGCTCAGTTTGTTTTTGGTGATGGAATAACACACTGCTATATAGAATCAGTTTGATACTATGTGTGGTGTCAAAGTGTGTGTCTGTGTGTGTCTGTGTGTGTGTGTGTAACTCGTAACACATTTGTGCTGCACCACCTGTCACTGAAATTTCTTGGAAGGGAAATTTCAGAAATATTTCTGTTGATTGTTGTGTGTTATAAAATTACAATCAGTGCTCAGTGTCTGAGTGAGTGTGTGTGTGTGAGTGTTTGTGTGAGTGTTCGGTTCCTCACTCTATGTTCTATGTGTGTGTTCCCCAGGTCCGCAGGGTGAACGAGGCAGGGATGGGATACCGGGTAAAGACGGTAGGTTCTCCACTCCACTACATCCTGTAGTTTGAGTCAGCTCATGCTGAAAATCTACAGGGTTCCTCAAAGTTCTTGGATGATTATTGGTTCTAGGCTAAATTTTTTTTTATTAGAAGAATTACTGCTCCTAGGGTTCTACAAAAACCTACAAGGTTCTTCTTGACCATCAACAACTTTTGGAACCCCTGAGAGTGAGAATTCACTTGAGTTGAGAATTCATTTGAATTCCTAAAGTGTTTTTCAAGGGTTCCTTAGATGGTTCTAGAAGATATTTATTCGAAGAACCCTCTGAAAGGTTCTTGGGTTCTTCCTATAATTCTGTGTCATAAGGTTCTACATGGAATCCTGAAGGGTTCTTCCAAAAGGATTAAACAAAGGGTGCTAAATGGAACCAGGTTCTTTAAACCAATAGGCCTATATAATTATCCGGTAGCATTTTGACTAAGGTTCTTTGTAGACACATTAACAACATTAAGGTTCTAAGTGGAAGGCCTTCTTAAGGGGTTCCACTTGAAACCTTTGTGTTTTGTGCTGTGCTGATGTTCTGCTGTGTGGTTCTGCAGGGAAACCGGGTTCTCAGGGTCTGCCTGGGCCGAAGGGGGAGGCTGGAGTGAGGGGACCATCAGGTGCTCCAGGGTCTCGTGGAACACAAGGACCAGCAGGTAGGCTGAGGAACATCTCAACGTCTCTATCTATCTATCTATCTATCTATCTATCCATCTGTCTTCCTGTGTCTGCAAGTCTGTCTGTCTGCTTTCTGAGACTGTCTGTCTGTCAGTCCTTTCCTGTCTTTCTTCTTGTGTCTGTCTGTCTATCTAGCTATTTATCTATCTGTCTGTCTGTTTTTCTGTGAGTCTGTCTATCTATCTGTCTGTGTGTTATTGTCTGTCTATCTGTCTTACTTTCTGTGTGTCTCTCTGTTCTTCTGTCCATCTCTCTGTTCATCTGTCTGTCTGTCATTCTGTGAGTCTGTCTATCTATCTGTCAGTTTGTCTGCATCTATCTATCCATATGTCTGTGTATCTCTCTGTCAGTCAGTCAGTTAGTCTCTGTCTCTTTATCTTCAGGTCTGTTTGTCTGTGTGTCTGTCCATCCATCCATCCATCCATCCATCTCCAATATGAGAGGAATGACTTTGCTGTTCTGATACTTCACTAGCTGTCTAGTGCCCTAGAAAGGGAGCTGTGTAGTTCACTAGCATGAGAGTGAGAGTGAGAGTGAGCCCTTCTCTTCTCTCGCCTCACGCCTCTGTTGTGGAGCGCTTCCCAGATAAACACATTATACAGAGACGGCTGGATTTCATTCAGACAATAATCTGGTGGAAATGCTTCACCAAGCCAGTGTGTGTGTGTGTGTGTGTGTGTGTGTGTGTGTGTGTTTGTGTGTGTGTGTGTTCCACTAATGAGAGCCTGTTCCCCTTACGGACAGCATAACAATAACACTAACTTTGAGGAATGTTGGTTTTCTCCGTTTTTTTTTCCATGTATGTAATGAAAGTGCAGAGTCAGCATCAGACCCCACGCTGCCCTGCCAAAATATTTGTCCTTAAACTTTTCAAAAAGAGTTTCCTTTTTATCCCCAGCGTGGTGCGGCGCCCTCACAAAGTCATCCGGGGCACTGGAATAAACCGCACATCTATTCACAGATCCCTCAAAGGCCAGAGAGAACCATAACTGAAGAACCTAAACACACCCGGTGCGGCGATACGTACGGCTCGGGGGGAAAAAAAACACAGCCCAATACGTAATGTTATTGTTTTCATAAGCGCTGGAGTGTTTCCTCAGGTGGCAACGTGTCTTTTCTCAGCGTCCTGCTCAGCCGAAAGGGATCCGAGCGACCTTTGACCCCACTGCAGGCCCCTGCCGAGGGTTTGATGAGTTTTTGAGCTGTACCGTACAAACTCGGTCTCATATGAGCACAACACTTCCATCCTTATTTCTTCCATATGGCCTTATTGTTTTTCTTCAACAGGCTGCACTTTTTAAAAATCATATTTTTTTTGTTAAACCGGTGGTTTTAAACATTTGCTCAACGTCCTTGCGATACGCATGAGTGAAGACTCTTGATTGGTCTAGGAAAAAGTCAGATGACGCACACTTCTGGGACTCGGGAGACAGAAATACAATCATTGACTATTATATTAGTTTACAGGTAAAGCAGAGAGACAACACACAGTGTGTGTGTGT
>CM040477.1:18753383-18765883 GCA_022758105.1 Pangasianodon gigas
TTTTTTTTTTTTTTTTGTCTTTATAGATTACAGTGGCTACAATCAGGCTGGTGCTCAGCAATCGTAAGTGTGTTTACGTCCACTCTCTTCATCCAGCGTACAGTTATGCAGAGTTACGACCCCGCTGTTTTATTCCTCTTACACCACAGCAATTTACCAACGATTAAATATTTTATTTAACAATGACACGTCAAGCTTTTTGAACTGTTTATAGTCTGTGAAACTAGTTAGTTCCTGTTCTCGCTTTCGTTATAGCAGCTATAAACAGTCGTTCCCTCACCAGCCGTTGATGATGTCACCGTGTAACTTCCGTGTTTTCCGCAGGTACGGCACGTACGCAGCCCAGCCCGCTCAGGGATACGGACAAACGACACAGGTATGTTCAGAATCCTCATTAATAATAATAATAATAATAAATCAAAAATGTTAGTAAGTTTAAATGTAAATACAGGATTTAAAAAAAGTGAGTGAGGTTTTTTAAGTGGTAGAGATCCAGCAATGAAGCTGTCAGATAAATAAGAAGAATAAGAAGTAGGGGAATAAAATAAATTAGACGTACAGGGTGTGTTGTGCATAATTAAAAATTTAATAATAATAAGTGCTAGAAATGTATTTTGAAGTCTACAGTATTAGTGTTTGGACTGTTTTTGATGTGATTGGGGTGAAAAAAAAGGTTTTATAGATTTTATGGACAATGTGAATCTTAAAAAAAAAAAAAAAAACGCACAGTAAATCACGCAGGTATTTCGTGCTGTTTGTGGGTTACTTTTCAAATTTGCACACAACATACCTGTACATACAAAATTGTGTTTTTGCTATTTGTATATTATTCTTTTTATTGTCTTGTCTTGTCACTGTCATTCTGTTGCACTGTGGAGCTTCTGTCACTAAAACAAATTCCTCGTATGTGTAAACGTACCTGGCAATAAAGTTCATTCTGAGGCTACGTTTACACGACAACGATGTAGTCAAAAACGGAAAAGTTTTTCTCTTGCGTTTTCAAAAAGTTTCACGTATACACGACAACGTTTTCAAAATGATTCGCATTTACACATATCCGCGATAACGGCCAAAAACGCTGCATTACGTATGCCAGGCCAGTAGTTGGCGCTGTCACCTTTATTAGTTGGTTGTAATATTGGTGAAGTAAATCCACACTTTGCTGAAGAAGCGTTAGCAAACTCTTGAGCAGCAGCAACACTACCATGTTCTCCGCCATTGTTGTGTATGTTTGTTCGCGCTTCCCTTTACAATAGACACGTACTGCGCACGTCTACATACCTAACACGTACTACACACGCGCATGACGTCACCGTTTTCAAAGATTCCCGTATTGGGTGTTTACATGGAGACGATAACGGCGGCGTTTTCAAAAACTTGCACTTTGAAACCCGTTTTCAAAAATATGCGTTTTCAGTCCCCAAAACGCCGTTGTCGTGTAAACGAACAGACAAAACGCATAAAAAGTTTCCCGTTTTTGGCTGAAAACGTTGTCGTGTAAACGGCCCCTGATTCTGATTCTAATGCGCGTACCCGGAGAGTGACCTGTGGTTTATTTGTTTATCAGCAGGGCTACACTCAGCAGGACTACGGTTCTTACGCCCAGCCCGCTGCCACCGACTCTGCTTACGGCCAGACAGCCTCCTCTGCTGGAGGATACACGCAGCAGCAGTACGCAGCCTCGTACGGACAATCCGCCACACCAGGTTCGCCTCAGACGAATAAATATTCAGCATCGAGTGCGTTTCTAAGCAGAAAAACCATCAATTCTGTTCAGTTTTATTTGTATAGAGCTTTTAACAATGGACAGTGTCACAAAGCAGCTTTACAGAAACAGATAAAATTAAACCAAAAAAGATTGTAAATATGTGAATTTATCTCTAATGAGCGAGACAGAGGCGACGTAATTTAAGCTGTAATTTGATCATCACACATCTGTGAAGTTAACTGGAATCAGAATCACCTTAATCACCTTTTTATATAATTCGTCTTGGTGTACTGGTGCTTAGTAATAACAATAACATACAAGAAATATAAATAATATTAATAAGGTAAACATTGTAAGATAAGAAAGTAAAAGAGAGAAGAAAGTTATGAAGTGAGAAGCATAAATATAAAGAAACTAGAAAGCTATGAAAGCTATGAGCATAAATATACAAATTTAGGAAAATAAAAATAAGCCTGCTTGAGTTTTTTTCTCAATATATATACATGTTCATGTTGCAAAAAAAAAAAATCAGTGTTTTTGGATTCATATGCACAGATATTTAAAAAAAAAAAGAGAGAGAGAGATCGGATTATCGGTTTACGTGTTCTCAGTGTAATCTGATTATTGAGCTAGAACTCCAGCTAGAATTAATGTGGAGTTTTGTTTGTTTGTGTGTTTTTTAAACAGATGTAAAGCCGCTTTAGGTGAATATTTTGTATGTTTCCTGACCGGCGTTATTTAAGTTTAGGTTTTAGTTTAGTTGTGGGTAAAATGATTTCTGTAGAACGCAACAAAGGGAGGTTTGAGTGATTTTTAGAAATAAAATAAAGACCAATTTTAAAGAGAGAGAGATGGGGAAAAAACAAGTAATATTCATTGTTTTCTTTTAAAAAAAAATGAATGTTTAAGTAAAGTACAAAATTTAAAAAACAAATGATGTTGAGGTTCAGTTTAAACAAGTAGCCATACGTATAGCATGGAAAAGTGAAAAGAAATGATATAAACAAAGGAACTAATGTATAAAAATGTGACGAAAGTGCAGTTTTAGTGCTAATGGTTGTGTTGCGTATTGTAGTGCTAGTGCGTAAAAGGACGAAAAAGGTGGCAAGAATATTAAAAATGGCCCAAAAGTCACGTAAAATGACAGAATACATAAATAACATTTATTTATTGGATATATGGTGCTTACGTAATCAGATTATTAGTCTGCGTTTTAATTTGCGGTTTAATTGATAACAGTTAAACGTGTAGGTGAAAGCTGTGTGGTGGTTTTTTTTTTTTCCTCTCTCTCTCTCTCTCTCTCTCTCTGTCTTCCTCCAGCTGCTTATGCTGCTCCTCAGTCTGGAGCTCAGGGCTACACTCAGCCTGCACAAGCCTACGGGACTAGCAGCTATGCTAACACCACCGCCGCTCCTCCTGCCACTCAGGCGTCGTACGGCACGCAGCCGGGATACACCGCTCAGTCCGCTTACTCAGGATACAGCCAGCAGGCCGCCTCGGCTCCACAGAGGTACCGGTAGAGCTTCCTGTACTCTCTCACACACACACACACACACACACAGTGGCATTACAGAGCCTTCTGCGGCGTATCCGTATGGTGGGGGTACCTGTGTTGCTGCGCGGATGCTGTTCTGTCTCTGTGTAGTTTATAGTGGAACAGTTTGTCTGTAAATCCTCTGATATCTTTCTGAATCTCTGATATCTGGCTTGTAGTTACAGCGCTAGCACTCAGCCCGCCTACACCCAGGGGGGGTATCAGGCCCAGCAGCCGGCCTACGCGGGGCAGCAGCAGCAGGCCGCCTACGCTCAGGGCCCACCCCAACAACCTCCATCTACCACCTACCCTCCTCCTCCATCCAACGGATCCTACACCCAGCCCCAGTACAGCCAGCCTGGTGCTCCTCAGAGCGGCTACGACCAGTCCGGACCCTACGGTGAGGCGCTCGGTCTCGGGTCAGAATTACAAACAACCGTCCGCTTCAGAATTATTGGCACCGTTTATAAAATGTACACGATACCTAATTTAACTTTTCTAAACAAAGAAAAAAAAAATCTCTTAAGATTTCAAACTATGTAGTGGCAGGATTATTTTTCGAAAATTTTTAAGATGAAGAATTTAAACTCTTTTTAAACATAAAGGTATTAATAATAATAAACTTTATTATTATTATTATTATTATTATTTTATATAGTGCCTTTAAAAAGGCCTTTCAAGGTGCTTTACATAAGAGTATATAAACATTAACAATAATAGTAATAACAATTTAATAAAACAAAAAGTAATCAAATAAAAGCAATCCTAAAAAAATAAGTTTTAAGAGAAGATTTAAATATACTAAGAGACTGGGCTTCTCTAAGGGGCCGTTTACACGACAACGTTTTCAGCCAAAAAAGAGAAACTTTTTATGCGTTTTGCCTGTTCGTTTACACGACAACGGCGTTTTGGGGACTGAAAACGCATATTTTTGAAAACGGGTTTCAAAGTGCAAGTTTTTGAAAACACCGCCGTTATCGTCTCCATGTAAACACCCAATACGGGAATCTTTGAAAACGGTGACGTCGTGCGCGTGCGTAGTACGTGTTAGGTATGTAGACGTGCGCAGTACGTGTCTATTGTAAAGGCAAGCGCGAACAAACATACACAACAATGGCGGAGAACACGGTAGTGTTGCTGCTGCTCGAGAGTTTGCTAACGCTTCTTCAGCAAAGTGTGGATTTACTTCACCAATATTACAACCAACTAACAAGGTGACAGCGCCAACTACTGGCCTGGCATACGTAATGCAGCGTTTTTGGCCGTTATCGCGGATATGTGTAAACGCGAATCATTTTGAAAACGTTGTCGTGTATACGTGAAACCTTTTGAAAACGCAAGAGAAAAACTTTTCCGTTTTTGACTACATCGTTGTCGTGTAAACGTAGCCTCAGAGGTCCACAGTTTTGGAGCGTAAGAAGAGAAGCCCCTACAGTTAAACCCTAACATAACCAGAGTTGGAGGAGCGGAGATTACGTTTTGGGGTGTAATGGGTTAAAAGCTCGGTCAGATACTGAGGAGCCGAACCATGCAAAGCCTCATAAGTAAGCAGAAGTATTTTAAAATCTATACGAAACCTGACAGGGAGCCGGTGCAAGGATTCCAAACCAGGAGTGATGTGATCACGTGTCCTGGACCTGGTCAGGGTTCTAGCTGCAGAATTTTGCACATACTGCAGTTTATTTATCGTAGACTTCGAGACTCCTGCAAGGAGCGCAGTGCAGTAATCAATGCGAGAGAAAACAAAAGTATTGATCAACTTTTCAGCCACAGAAAAAGAAGGATGTTTTAACAGTGTTCTGCACACGTGGGTCAAAAGACGAACTCGCATCAAATATCCAAAAAACTCCTAGGTTTTTTAATTTTGTTTGAAACTCTAAAGCAGAGCCAATTTAAAGTTTAAATTTAAAGAGCCAGCTTTACGAAGCAAGTATTGAAGTAAAAATATTTTTCAGGGACAAAAGAATGGATAGTTTATCAAAATTTATTTATTTTTTTAAACTCTAAAAATTTTAAACTGAAGAATCTAATCCCTTTTTAACCATAAAGATTTTGAAGTCATATATATGTATAAAATTTATTTAAATTGAAGAATCTAAACCCTTTGAATAATTATTTAAATTATTTATCTTTAATGTAAAGTTGCCCAATTACGAAAACAACAATCGGATTTGCTCCTTTATTTATTTCTTGCTTATTGAAATGCAGTAATGCTACAGGATTTAGAAAATATAAAATGCACAGTAATTTGGAATTGAGTGTATTGCGTTAAAATAAAATTTTACTTTTTTTTTTTTTTTTTAGTGTTTCCATTTTAAATACTCACTTTAATGAAACACTCATAAATGCTTTTATTGGATGTATATTGAACACGTACCGTTTAATAAGCTTTCTTTTTCTTTCTGCTGCTGCCTCGTGCAGGTGGTTACGGTCAGGGCGGTGTGAGCGGAGGTTACGGTGGCTCTCAGCCGCCGCAGCGCGGAGGTTACCCGGGAGACGGCGCCGGTCGTGACGGCTACGACAGGCCAGGGATGCGCGGCGGTCCTCGGGGTCGCGGCCCGATGGGTCGGGGCATGGGGTAAGTTCTGACACGCTAACGATTTCAGCTAACTGCCACGTTTCTCCCCCTCAGCAGGCTAACCAGCGCCGGGCCGCGATGCCTCGACACGCATGATGGCGTAAATCCTTTCTACACGCAAAAAGAGCTTATTTATTACTCCGCCTTAATAGCGGTCCACTTTTTTCTAGCCTAGCTCCTCCGAAACAAAATGGAGGCTGTTTATCACTAATACGCATCACTAATAATATAAACTTGGGAGTTAACGTTGTTCCACACGCCTTTAACACTGCATGTAGTATCGCTCTCTTCTCAAGTCCTACACGTGCACAAAGCAGTTATTTTTATCCCATTCCAGTTGCTGTAATCTTTACCTGGTAAGTATATGACGAGGAAATAACACTGCAGTACATTTTCTTTAAAATAAATAAATAAATAAATAGTCTTAGCAGTAAAACTAGTAACTATTACAAGTGCTTGTGCATGCACGTGTCTAACAAACGGACTGCATGGAGTCACTGGATCTTCAGCTATCCTGAATTAACGCACGAGCGCTGATAAAACTTGTGAAATAACAAAACCTGGTCAACTCCAGTGCTCTTATTTGAGTCTAAGACACGCAGAATGATTTAACAAAGGTCTGTTTTTTGCCAAAGTGGGTTATTTTCAGTTCATTCCCTCAGAATAAGTCATGAGTTTAAACATGAACACAGACTGTAGTGTTTAATAGTGTTTTGTTTTTTAAATTGGGAGATATTGTGGGGTTTGCAGAACCTTGAATTAAACCTTTATGGATTAATATTTGATTTCCTCTTGGGCTGCTTTATAAAATGAATTAGGGCATGCTTTTAACTTTCTACTTCTTCAGTTCTTCTCAAAGAATAATGGGTGACTGCAGCAAAGACCGTTTATAAACGTGACTGATCACCATGAAAGCTCCAGGCTTTGACCATCAGCTTCTACAAAATGGCTGGGGAAGTTCCTCATGTGGTCTCAGGGGTTTTTTAGAGTTTTTAGGGTTCGTTTACGGGCTTCTTACCATCATTCCTGATGAAGGGTATGCTTCTATTCTGACCAAGCTCAATCCAATCTCCAAATGTTCCTCCTGGAGCTCTTTGGAAGGTTTCTCATGGTTGTATTGAAGGGAAAAAAAAAACAGGATCTTGGAGCTTCAGAGCATCAGGTGTAAGTGGGAGAATCTGAAGCAGGATCTTCTGCTGGAAAAGATTCGCTTGAGGGACAACGTGTAGCTGATGCAGCTAGTTTAGATGTTCAGTCACAGTTTGCTGCTTTTTACTAGATTTAATATTTTGATATTTTGATGCTACACAAGGGTTAGAATATGGACCGACTCTGATTTTCCTTTTTCTACACATTTAGAGGTAGCTGATTGTCGAGCTCGAGGATGATCTGGAGTTATACTACAAACATTTCCCACCGTAAATCAAAAAAACGTTCACGCCCGGAAACTGAAAGCTTTTCCTGAACTGAATGTTTCTCGTTTACACGCGTAAAACCAGTTCTTAAGCAGAAGTAACGATCTAAAGTTCGTTTTAAAGTCTGATTGCGTCCAAAAGTGAAAATAGATCCAACCATATAAGGATTTGATTCAAATTCCACTGAAAGACACACAGGAAATGTTAATCGTCACTAAATTTCTTGCTATTAGCATCTTTCATGGTGCCATTTAAACATTTTATAACATGGTATATTGTCGTCTGTATATGACGATGTTTTGATGATGTGCATCGAGTCACAGATATTTGGACAGCCGCTATTTGATTTCGATCACATCCTGAATTACTTCCGTTTCACTACGTCGTGCTTCCGTCTCTCCGTGAACCTGCTCGAGTCGTCGGAAAATCATACCTGGATGGAAAAGGTTTTATTTTAACCGATGTGTTTATTAAACTGGCTCCTTACACCAACATGATCACTGCAGGTATGTTATTAGCAGAAAAACTAAAACTCAAATGCAGCCTCGCGTCACTTTCCGATGGTTTTTACAGACCGTCGCACAATTCTTTGCACCGAACGGATTACATCAGACACTTGCTTATGAATTATTTATATTTTTTTGCTTGACCTTCTGTTTTTGTGTCCAAAGCTCCTTAAATGTAATCGCACTGCTGGCTAACGGGAAAACTGAAGTTTATACTTTATATATAATCTTATTTGGGGCGAATTATGTTCCCTGTGCTGCTGGTTTCTGTGTCTATGACAGAAATATATATATATATAAATATATATATCCTACTCAAACACAGGCTTTATGAACATTTTAATATACACCAGAGAGTCGGACTTAAACAGCGACTATTTAAAACCTTTTTTTTTCCCCTTAATTTATTATCATATCCTAGTTCATTAAAACTCTGCAGTTAATTAGGACCCATGCACCAAACGTGTTGATGTGTTATTATGTCTGTTAGGATTCTTATTTTTCTACATTTTTTGGCATTCTTGCAGTGCTTGCCATGCTCAGAAACTCACGGAACCTGACACACACATCAGAAATGCTGATCATCAGGGTCTCATCAATAAATTTTTTGACATTTTGACATTTTTTTTCTTCAGTACGAGCATCCAGTTTCACCTACATACGTCAAATTTGACGGGTCTTCTCAAGACAAATGAATTTCACAACCGCGTCCATTAACTCCGCTCAACAGGAAGCTGGGCTTTTTTTTTGTTTGTTTTTGTTTTTTTATGCATTTTGTCAGGTTTTGAACTTTTAAATACTCCTTCCAGAGGGTTCATCCAATTCATACCAAATTTGGTCAGTGTGGTATCAAGACATCCATGCAAATTTATTTATTTATTTCTAAAATAAAACTGTGTTGCCATGGCAAGGTAATCAATTAATCAATCAATTTTCACTGTACATGGTGTAACATGGCTCAGAGTTCAGATGTATGTTCAGTGTTGGGGTGTAACAACATCCTCATGCTCATACTGGCTGAAAAAAGAAGACACTGCTGCACCCTTGGTGCTTGGGCCCGTCAATCGCTCCTTACAGATCATTTCAATTTTATGACTTTTGGGCCAGATTATTATTTTTTTTTAATTGGGAGAAAAAAAGAAAGGATTCATTGGACAATGTGCTGTTATGTCTTTTAACAACAGAACCTAAATCCTTTGAAACATTTTTTTTTTTTTTTTTTTTTTTTTTTTTTTTTTTTTTTTTTTTTTTTTTTTTTTTTTTCATTTAAACCCAGTGAAACTATGAAAAAGAAAACCTAGTTAATTCTTTCCAGTTTTTGAAATTTTATTATTATAATACCATAAATTATATTAATTTTGTATAATTTAAAATGAAGAATCTAAAGCCTTTAAAAAATATTTAAATATTTTTTAAATGGTAAATTAAATGAATTAAACACAAAGAATCGATGTAGGTTTTTTTTTTTTTCTTTCCAAAAAAATAAAACAATTCAATGTTTACTAATACCACAGCAGTATTATAGATTATATTCTTATTATACATATTAGATTTTCTTTCAAACTGTAGAATCTAAACCCTTTGTAAAATATTTTAATATTTTATTTAATGGGAAATTAAGTTTTATTTGTGGTGTTTTAGAGAACGATTTAGACTCTTAACCCAGGTGAAACTCGGATCAACTCGTCCGTTTTTGAATAATTAGTGCTGTGATAATTGTTTGAAAGTATGAGATCCAGAAAGTACCGATATCCGAGTTTGAACCGTCACGAAGAGGAGCCAGACGTCTGATCTGTGTACAAGTTAGTAATCCTCTCTTTACAATTACACTTGGATTAGAAATAAAGTGTAAAAGAAGGTAAGCGTGCACACCTGCACAAGTGTTTTACCTGATTATTGTTTCATTACTCATTCACTTCTTCTGTGTTTTTGGTTTCTGTTTTTTTTTTTTTTTTTTTCACACTACAGAAAATGTGGTTTCAAAATGTGTATTTCGTGTTCGGAAACACTTGAAGTTCCAATTTCGGAGTTTTCTCACGCGAGATTGCAGCTTTACAGTGTTTCCGCATGGGTTGTGATTTCACTCTGATCATTTGACAAGTCTTATTTTAACGCTTTTTGTCATATTTGTATGCTACAGGTAACAGAACGTCATTACTTTAGGTCCTTCTTTCCGTATCAAAGCCAGCAGCTCACAGGGGTGAAGGGGAACTCGCTGAAATCAAGAATTTTTAAACTATTGTTTAGCGTCTTTTCTTTAAAATGTACTTTCATTTTTTTTTTATCTGTATTGTAATATTTGTACTTGTATTAGTTTGTTTTTTAACATAAATACTCAAAGGGTAAATTTATGATTTTTATATATGCATATCTGTGTTACCTTAAAGATTTTGTTTTTGTGTGTGTTGTTTTATCCACCACTGAAATGTTATTTAAATTTTTTTCTAAATTAGATTGTGTGCTTGTGTGTTCACATTTTAAGGTTCATATGCTGTGAAATGATGCTTTTAAAATGATTTTGCTTACATCATCAGCAAACCCGTACAACGTGGTATTACTTGGGGGTTTTCTTTTTTAAAAAATAATAATAATAATAATAATGAAATAAATGAGGGAGAGAGTTATGTCCATGCGCTGTTGAAGTCCCCTTGGTTCAAGACTAAATGGAATTTCACCTATCTTCATTCGTAGCATGGCTGGAGACAGAGGTGGCTTCAGTAAGCCTGGTGGTAAGTTCCTACAGAGTATTACACTGGCTAGTCCTCTTCTGAGTTTATTCATTTATGCCTGAGTAACGTTTTTCCGTTTTGATGTGCCACTTTTTTGGTGTCAGAATTATTTAAAAAAAAAAAACGGGGGTTCCTTTTTGAAAGGTTGATTTGAACCAGCGTCCTTTCAGGATGTTTTTTGTTTCATTTTGGGTTTTTATTTTTTTTCCTTTTTCCTTGTTAAAAATTGTCTTATCCAGAGAGAAACCCTAAAATCCAACCCACGTCGCTTCATGGCCAACTAATTTACCAAATACTGCTGCCAGCGATGCGCTTTCTCATTCCTGTTGTACATAACTCTTCTTTTTGTTTTCTTTCTCTCTCTCTCTCTTTCTCTCTATTTATTTATTTTCTGGACATCAGGATCTATGAGGGACGGAATGGAGGGTGAGTTTCGCGTCCTTCACCTTCTCAAACATCTGTCCTGTTTAGTAATCGTTTTTGTTGTATTATTTTTTTTATTTATTTATTTAATTGGTCTCTCAGGGCATCCAGGAGAGCAGGATGAGTCTGAGAACAGCACCATCTACATCACGGGGCTGACGGAGAAGGTCACGCTTCCCGACATGGCCGATTTCTTTAAACACTGCGGCACCATACGGGTGAGAGCGCCGAATACACACGGGCTGAACAACGCCGGAGTTTTACGTTTGGTCATCCCATTGCAAACTTGATCACGTTTCTTGTTTTCTTGTTTTTTTTTTGTTTTTTTTTTTTTGTTTTTTTTTGTTTTTTTTTTGGTTGCAATAATATTCACTTGACCGGATTTAATATTCACTGCTTTATCAGTCTGATGTTAAAAATCTAATCAACAGAGTTCTGGGTTCGTTTCCAAAGGAATCAAAACCCTTCTTTTTTTGAAAAACATCTTTTATATTTCCGTTAAGGGGAAATTCCAATTGTGGCACATAACTTTGGTTATTGAAACGCAACGCCGCATTTTTGTTCAAAATAACGACCGTTTCGGATAAAATGAGAAATTATCGGAACGTACCAGTGCCACAGAGATACGAAAAATAATACACTGAGAATAGATTCGGAAAATGCTGGCAGGACCAGATGAATGATCTGGAACCAAAAACATGTTTATATATTTCATTTTTTGTAACTTTTTTGTTTGTTTTTAACCGTCCGCGATGACTAATAAACATCTCTGTGATGAATCAAATAACCGTAATCATCACAGAGACATCCGGGACGCACGGTTCGCTCGATGCTCCTGGAAAACCCTCCGTCCTGTACATTTTCTCTGCTCTAACACACGTACACACTTCAGCTCAGGAAGGGCTGATCGTTAGCTGATTAGGAAAAAACTAAAATGTGCAGGACTTTGAGTTCTCCACAACCAGAGGATCCTGAAACTCACTAGACGCCTAGATAAAAGCGCTACAAATGTCCTAACTACAGGCTGTTTTATTTACACACACGTGAACTTTGTTTGTTTATTTATTTTTGTGTGTGTGTGTGTGGGGTTGCGTTTTTCACAGATAAACCGGCGCCTGAACCAGCCAGCCATCAACATCTACACCGATAAAGACACGGGCAAACCGAAGGGAGACGCCACTCTGTCCTACGACGAGCCTTCCTGTGCCAGAGCCGCCGTGGAATATTTCAACGGTGGGTCTCTTACGGTTCCACGCTTCCGCGTTCCGCCCACCGTTCCCTCATTTTATATTTAATATACCGTACACGTGCACAACAGCGTCATCACGCGCCATCGTCATCGATGAATTCTTCTCATTTTAGTAAATAATACCTTCAAAGATTTGCTCTTCCTGTGAGAATTTAATGTGCATCGATGATCCTTATTAACCCTTTCATGCACACGCTTATAGACCATCAATTTTAGGCTGTTTTGAAGAAAAATATAAGATAAAGATAAAGAATCTCTCTAGACAGTTTTTGTGGTTTTGCCTCTGATGTATTTGAAGCTTTCTAAACAAAATTCCAAGTTTTTAAAAAAAAAAAAAATACTCGATTGAAGAGAGATC
>CM040477.1:18771941-18786864 GCA_022758105.1 Pangasianodon gigas
TTTAGTGCTTAATGTCTAATACTAATACTTCAGTACTTAATGTCTAATGCTTCAGTACTTAATGTCTAATGCTTTAGTGCTTAATGTCTAATGCTTTAGTGCTTAATGTCTAATACTAATACTTCAGTACTTAATGTCTAATGCTTTAGTGCTTAATGTCTAATGCTTTAGTGCTTAATGTCTAATAGTTTAGTGCTTAATGTCTAATACTAATGCTTTAGTGCTTAATGCCTAATGCTTTAGTGCTTAATGCCTAATACTTTAGTGCTTAATGTCTAATGCTTTAGTGCTTAATGCCTAATACTTCAGTACTTAATGTCTAATACTAATACTTCAGTACTTAGTGCCTAATACTTCAGTACTTAATGCCTAATACTTCAGTACTTAATGCCTAATACTTCAGTACTTAATGTCTAATGCTTTAGTACTTAATACCTAATACTTTAGTGCTTAATGTATAATACTTTAGTACTTAATGCCTAATACTAATACTTCAGTACTTAATGCCTAATACTTTAGTATTTCGTTCCTGATGCTTTAGTTCTTTGTGTTTAAAACTTTCATACTTCATGCAGTTCACACTTCTCACCACAAGATGTTTCCAGTTCTCCACTTAATGCCTAATACTTTAGTTTTTCATGCCCAATACTTCATGTCTAATACTTTTGTATTTTGTGCCTCATACTTTGTGGCTAAAACCTCAGCAGTTCATGCCTAACACTTCAGCAGGACTAAACCTCTGTGTCGTCTGGCCTCTGTGTGATATTTTGCATGCAGATTAATGTCATGGTGATAAATATGCAGATTTTAAAGCCTCACTCACACACAGCTGAAGGCGAGACTGCAGGTGAACAGGGTTACTCTTAGCCAGTTGATTGCTAATGTTCTTACCAGTATTTTTATATAAATGAGGCTTTATTTATGTCATATTTATGTAAATGAGGCTTTAACAGTTTGCTGGAATATACATTTTTTGTTTAATCAAGACAACACTGTGCTGTTTTTATTGATATTTAAAAAGACCTTGTTATTAGTGTCTTGTTTTAGTATGAAATCTAACATTAATTCAGAAAGTAGCTCCATATTGAGGAATTACTTTGTAAATTATAAATTTTCATGAATGCTCTGGAATGTTAGATCTATAAAATATAGTATATTATATAAAATAATTGAGTAAACAATTTAACAAAAATCTCTGAGATTTCCACGCTAAGGAGTGTGGTTTCTTCCACACACAGATCCCAATAATTAAAAATAAAAATATTGTTATATGTGATTTTCATCTAATGAATAAAAGACCAATAAAACTTATTTTTAGACATGTTTAATCATTTCAGGCTTTAGATGATCATCTTCTGTTAGCAGATAATGTTTCTTCTTTGCTTGAAAGTAGCAGAATCTAAGATCTGCCAGTAGAATGAGACAATTTGAAGTTTGAAATGAGCAGAAATATGTAGAAATAAGGTTAAAAAATCTTCTATTTGTTTAAATCCAATCTAATAAAGAGAAATATTTGTTGAATTTGTCTGTTTAGTTTAATTTCTTCTCAGCTGCAAAGCGAGCTCTCTTAAATCCTCTTACGTTTTTGATGCTTTGGTTTTGTTTTCCGTGAATTAGATGTAAAACTTTTGGTAAAACGATACCTGCTGTGCCGATATCTCGAAGCGAGCACAGCTGGAAGAGCTTTGAGGTTAACGTGGAGCGCTGAACATCTGGCCTGCACGTTCGTTCTGAGCTCTTCTCTGAAGAACCGCTGCTTTGCGAAGCCTGTAGTCATGAAGCACGACGGTTCTCGGGTTGGATTCAACCGTCGCAGGACGTAACAAACACACCTGAGGAGGTGAGACGGGCCGCTCGGATCGGGGGATTAATCTGGGGATTAATTATCCCCTTCGTTACACTGATGATTCATGGGTAGGAATGGAAGGGAGGGATCTTTTTTTGTTCTTCAGTACAGCATATGTTTTCATGGACGATTCTGAGACACTCACTAGGGAGCTGTGGAATTGTGCGTGTGTGTGTGTGTGTGGAGAAGAGCTGATTCATCCAGGCCTCTGAGAATGATCTCACCCTCTTCCTCTCTCTCTCTCTCTCTCTCTCTCTCTCTCTCAGCGTCCACCCCTCTGTCTAGCTCTCTTAAAGAAACAACCACCGCATTTCAAATCAAAACAAGGGCCTCCTTTTGGAAGCGGAAACGTTCGCACGCTGCCGTTAGAGCCAGTGAACTTCTCCACAGAGCTGCAGATCATTTTGGGGAAGAAGACAATGCTGGGTTTATGATGCAGAGCGAGCGTCAGACTGAAGCCCTTGTGTCTGAGGCTCGTTCACTTGCTGCATTGTTTTTCAAACCAGCTTTGGAGTAATACAGCGTGGGCGACTTTGAACAATTTTGACCCACTTCCTGTCAGGATGTGACTGACCCCTGACATCATATTCCTGTATATAACTACACCACTGTAGAATTCTGGATCCTGATTGGTCAGAAGGTGGTGATTAGTTTTCTATAACAGCAGCTCTGACAGTAGCGCAGGTTTATATTAATGCGCTCGTTCTGATACGTTATCGTTTCTATAGCAACAGCTCATTCACGAGAACTTAAAAACGTGAGAATTTGTCCATACGGTGAAGTTTTCTGTAAAGTGAAATGTGTTTGTTTAACATTTATGGAAGGAGTCTAAAGCTGTAAGTTTAAGCTGTAAGTTTAAGTTTTCTGACATCTTCAGAACAGACGAGTTTACGCTGACATCAACAACAACAACAACAACAACAACGTCAAGCTGCGTTTTTTTTTTTTTTTTTGTCTGATTAAATTGAAGAGAGAGAATAAAGAGAGGCTGGTGAGGGAATGTCTGTTTATAGCTGCTATAACGTAAGTGACAACAGGAACGAACTAGTTCTGCAGACGTTCCACAACGTTAAATGTAGCTACAAACGGATAAAAGTAGGACTTGTTGTTTAATTCTAAGTTGCTGTGGATGATATAAGAGGAATAAAACGATTAGGAAGGCGATGTTATTGGAAAAAATCGTCAACTTCGGATTTATAACAGTGAATCTGCTTCATCGCTCCTGATTCAGTCACTGATTATTTTCCTCCAACAGTAAGCGCTGTCTTGTTTTATCGCTTACATATTTATATTTATATATATTTTTATTCTGTACATCCTTTAGTCACAGAAATAGACGTGTCTTGAACATGTACGGAGGCCATGTTGGTTGGCGTAGCACTGATGAATGAAGTAGGACGTTTCAGACGACTGTAATCAGATTTCTCGTCTGATTGTTGGACGGCGTACGATTATTCGCAAACCCAAATCTGTACATCTATCTTGAATCCACCTTGAAGAGTTGATAAAGTTAACTCGGTGAAGTTAAAGGAACAGTTCAGCACAGATGAAGAGAAGTTTATCTGTATTTGGGGTGGTGTTGATTTCCAGGACTTGCTTCCTGGATAGAATTTCAAGCTTTGGTACAAAACTAAGGCACAAAAACATAATGACTGATGGATGAATAGAGGAGTAAAATTTACATCCTAACCAAAATGTTCCTTTAACTGTCATTAATTATTGTTTATACATAAATATCCATAAATATATATAACATAGCCACGTGCTGATGTATCAGAATGACGTAGACGTTATTACTGAAGGTTATAACACTTTATAAAGGCTCTAGATGTCAGATTTGACAGTTTAATCATCACTCTATATGGACCCTGTGTGTCTGTGTGTTTATTAGTGTTTAAACTGAGTGTTTAAGTGTTTTATTTTTCACCTCAGCTCACTCGATTTGCTTATTTGGACTCAACCCCAGGGCCTCGTTCCAAACAGCTACGTATTAGAAATATAGGGCACTACGTGCTGCGCTGACGTCACTTGTCCACTTAGTGCCCTACGTAGGGCGCGCGCGGATATTTGGGACGCAACCCGACAGCTTCTCCTGTCGCTTTAAAGGACAATTAGAGAGCGGATAGCTCGGTTAGGGGTGGTTTCTCTCTCTCTCTCTCTCTCTCTCTCTCTCTCTCTCTCTCTCTCTCTCTCTCTCAGTAGGCGAGCAGTCACGCCTTTCTCACACCGGGAATTACAGCAGAGTGTTGACACGCAAGTGGGAGAAACCCGAGGATTTGAAAAAGAAAGAGAAAGAGACAGAAAAGGGGGGGAAAAGAGAGAGAAAAAAGGGGCTAGCTGAGAGAGAGACGTCGCTTTCAGGCTTTGTTTTCATCTGGATGTGGAGTGTTAAAGAGAAAACCACACACACACACACACACACACACGGATTAAACACTTTCAACACCACCCGAGTCGGATGTGATTAGATCAGGACGTGTGTGTGTGTGTGTGTGTGTGTGTGTGTGTGTTGGAGGACTATGGACCGAGGACAGTGTGATGGGACGCAGGACAGAGAGAAGTTCAGGACGCCATGGAAACCGTTCCACTGATTATTAGCTGCTAACACCATCATCATGTCGGGTAAGATCAAATACCTCTTAATTACTCGTTTGTTTTCCTCTCCTAAGTGTTTCTTTAACGTGTCTCGGGTCTTAACGACGCCTTCATAACGCTACATTCATATGACTCAGAGAGAGAGAGAGAGAGAGAGAGAGAGAGAGAGAGAGATTAGGCTTTATCCTCCTGTACTTCAGTCACACAGGATCAGCGAGCTCGCGAGCTTTTTTGCATAAACACCAACGGTCTCTCATTTAAATACCAACCGAAATTATGTGGAACTTTCTGGAAGATTTCTGATAAAGAAGCCGTTAAAGCCGTTAAATGTTCATCAACACAGATTCAAATCTCTGCCTTAGGCTTAAACTTTCTACTCACTGACAAATAAACACTAACATCTACACTATTATTAATAATCTTACACACACACTCACACACATTAGTGTTGAATTACACACACACATGTTAGTATTTAATTAACACACACTTTAAAGTGTTGAATTACACACACTCTCTTTATAGTGTTGAATTAACACACACACTCTCTTTATAGTATTGAATTAACACACACACTCTCTTAATAATGTTGAATTACTATATTCAGTATTGAATTAACCCTCACAAGTGTTGAAATTGCTATTTATATTGTTAAAGTTCTATATACAGTGTTGATAAAACACCTTAAAGGGTTAATCCAACACTTTATAATATTAAATTGCTGTATACAGTGTTGAATTAACTCTCAGTAGTGTTTTATCAACACTTTATAATGTTAAGTTACTATATACAGTATTGAATTGACTCAGTAGTGTTGAATTCATACACTTCATGATGTTAAATTACCATATACAGTATTGAATTGACTCAGTAGTGTTGAATTGACTCTTTATAATGTTAAGTTACAGCTTGAATTGGATGGTGTTGAATACACACACCCTTTAGTGTTGAACTACAATATAGAACAAACTCTTTAATCTTGAATTAACACCTGCAGCACTGAATGAACACTTACGTGTTGTATTAACACATTCAGTATTAGATGAACTCTAATGTTGATCTAACTATATGTATAAATCTCTATATGAAAAATTAACATTTATGGTGTTTAATTAATATTTAAACGTTGAATGAACCCCATTATGTATAGTATTATATACTGTATAGTGTTAATTACCACATACAGTGTTGAATTTACTCTTATGTGTTGTATTAACACTGCCAAGTGTTGAATGAAGTCTTGAAACTATATGTTTAACTTTAAATTTCAAGTCAGCCGTTTGTTTTTACACACTGCACTGTTGAAGCAGCGTTACGGTACAGTATTGAATTATCTTGTAAGGTGTTGAATGAGCCGTCTGCAGTGTTGAGTTTAAATACAAACCCTTTTTATAATGCTGAATCAGCTCTTTACAGTGTTGAATCAAAACACAAGCTTAAGAAACACCTAAAGAATCGATTAACTACAATGTAGAATTTAGTGTTTAGTCTTTATAAACTTAACACCTACAGCTTTAATTAACACACAGATAACTGAATGAAGTCTTTAAAGTTTTTTAAGCTTTTGTGTTTCTGCTGTTCGTCCCGTAGGAGCTTGATTGAGCACAATGTGGTGTTTGACGGAAACACGGATCTCACACACTTCTGGATCCTTCAGAGCTGCTTCTAAAGTGTGTTGATTACAAACACACACACACCCAAACACACAGAACTCAGATACGTTCGTCATCCTTCGGACACCTCGAGCGAGTGATGTTGGCGTCTTCATCCCTCTTTCAGCAAACTCATCCATCCAGACAATCAGACGTCACTCCGTGTCTTTATTAACGCTCTCATTAATCAGAAACAACATGGCCGACCAGAGCAACATCCAGTGTGCCGCTTCAAAAAGCATCCGGCCGTTTAAGTCCAGCGAGGAGTATCTCTACGCCATGAAGGAGGACCTGGCCGAATGGCTGAACGGCCTGTACGATCTGGACATCACGGCCGACACGTTCATGGAGAGCCTGGAGACGGGCTGCGCTCTCTGTCGCCACGGCAACAACGTGAACCGCGCCGCGCTCGAGTTCCTGTCCCAGCACCCGGATTCGTCGCTCCTCGCTCCCAGGCGGGACGTGGCGTTCCAGTCGCGCAACGTGGTTCCCGGATCGTTCGTGGCGCGCGACAACGTGTCCAACTTCATCAGCTGGTGCAGGCACGAGCTGCGTATCAAAGACGTGCTGATGTTCGAGACCAACGACCTGGTGGAGCGCTGCAACGAGAAGAACTTTGTGCTGTGCCTGCTGGAGGTGGCGCGCCGAGGGGCCAAGTTCGGCATGCCCGCCCCCATGCTGGTGCAGCTCGAGGAGGAGATCGAGGAGGAGATCCGCGACCAGGAGAACCTGCAGCAGAACGCCGACAAGCCGAGCGGCAGGAGGTTTAACCGGGAGAAGAGGAACAGCAGCTCGGATACGGAGAACGTCAACAGCTGGAAACAGCAGAAAAGAGTCCTGTGTGACATGCGCAACCTGGACGAGCTGGTGAGTGTGTGACCCGGTTTAGTCCCTGAGGACCAGAGTCACTAAATAACCCTCATGAAAGTGTGTGTGTGTGTGTGTGTGTTTGGATGACATGCGTTTGCACTACAGGTGAAAGGTCAGGTCCAACACAGAGGTCAGAGGTCACAAGCTCAAATCAGCACCAGAATCGGCTAGGCGCTTTCGCTCGCTTCGCAAAACATCCACACGAGCATCTGACCTTCTCAAATCACGAGTGTGTCAAGGTTTTACAGATTTACTACCATCATAAACGTTACGAAATAAAAGGCTAAAGGTTTTAAAGATGCAATCAGTGTTTTTTTTTTTAATTCCTTACTTGTACAAACAAGGAAACGTAGAACATGATTAAAAAAACAACAACAACAACAGGTTAAGGTGCAGCGACAGTAAAAGTGGATTACGTTGCAGGGAAAACATGTTTGGAAAACCGGCCGGAATGCTCGCTTGTGTTTAGGATTCAGTCATTTTACAGTGACCCGTAGATCCTGGGGGCGGAGCTTCGTGAACGTGGGCGGGGACGGGCTCATGCAGTAAAATGTCGAGCTCACCTAACCGTTAAAAAGCTAATCTTGGGGAAAAAAATCTTACCTAACGCACCTTTTAAATCTTTGATGATTTGCATAATCAAGACAGTCGCTTTTGTCCACTTATTGTTGCAGCTGTATCACACAGAGGAAGCGAATTTTTTTTAGAGATGTTTGACGATACGTCGAAATAAATATAATTACGCCACACGATACACACCGTTTTAATCACTTAAAGCCTCGGTTTATTATTCACTTGTTAGTTTCACTGTCTGTCCTCAGACACTCAGCACTTTCCCTCTGCTTTAAACACAGATTGACCTTTCACCTCTCTGTCCCATGACTTTTACAGTGATAGAGAACATTGTGTGTGTGTGTGTGTGTGTGTAAATAAACTCGTGAAAGAAGTCGCAGGTAAGCAGCTGATGATCACGAGCTGATACAGCGTGATGTTTAGGAAAATGTAAAATTTAAAAGAAAGTGATAGATTTCCTCAAACGCTCAGGTTTCCAGTCTAGGGATCGATAGAGATCGATAAACTCACAATTTTGTTTCCTTCGTTTATTTATTTTACAAATTAATATGAGAAATATATCGAGGACAGATTTTGCGTGATAATATTTTCAAATCTTACCGAGACTCGTATTCAGATGTTTAAATTAAACATGTTTAAATTAAGTGTTCGTGTCATTTTAGACTTTTTCACTCTCCTGACACGCTGCACTGAACGCTAACTTCCGCAAACTAGCGTCGTGTCTCAAATCGCGTACTTTTAAACTATTCTAGACCGTTATTGCACACTTACCTGGTTTCCTATTCATTTTAAAATCCTCTCATGTCACCTCCAAAACTACCGAAAGCTCTGTTTTGCGAAAAAAATCAGAAAATACTTTTGAATTTAAGGTCAGAGTTTCCAATTTGAGACAAAGTTCATGACAACAATCACGACAACAGCGGGAAGGTTTAACAGAGCTCGTCAGTGTGTGTAACATCGCTGAACATTTTACAGTTAGACTTTGAAACCTTACAGATAGGGATGTTTTGGTTCTGACGCATCGTATTAAGTCTTCCAGATCGACGGGCTAGAATGCGAAAAATGCAGCTCGTGTTACCGCTTCTTTCACACACACACACAACAAAAATAAACCAGACTCCTCTGCCTGGTGTCGGGTCGTATCACCACCACGGCGTGGATTATTTTCCTGCAACAACACAACATTTCCTGCTAGACTGGAAAATCAGTCCGTAAATTAGGATCTGACAAGCGCAAGAAGAGATTGTTTTTTTGTTTTTTTTTTTAACAAATGTAAATTACAGAAGGAAATCTTGTGCTAGTTGAGGAGTAATAATATGTTAACTAGGAGCATTAATAATATTTTTTCTAACGTTAGAAATCCTCAACTACTAGATCAACCAACAAACATGACAAACGTTCTGGTTAATTTTGACATGACGCCTCATTCGATGTACAGTTTACTATAAAAGCTGTAAAAGCCTCAGGGAGGGAGGAGGAAGCCATTTTAGATTCAGCCGTAATGATAAAGCCTTTGCAAAATGAGCTTCATCTGTCCCTCCAAAGCCGCTGATTTGGTTATCGAAACACAAACATTTCGATCATTAAAGGTGCCTTAGATAAGATTTGTGAAAAATAGGCCTCTAATGGTTAAATGGGTGGAGTCTCATTTTTTTACTCATTGCGGCCCACCCCCATTTCCACCCAAGCTCCGCCTCCTAAACTTGTGGTGGTTCAGCTAGAGTTAGCATTAGCAAGGACTGTCATGACGTCACTTTACTTTCAGGCACACTCGGACCTTCGACTGCTTGAGTTACGACTCTTTAAACACGCGACTTCTGTGAAGAGGCGTTGGAGGCGTGGCTATAAAATGACTGACAAGAAGCCAATCCAGATACAAACAAACATTCTGGTCCGGAAGCCAGGTTTCCAAACTGTTTTTTTTTTCTCCATTAACCAGAAACACTTGTTCTGAGACAATGGCTTAAACCAGGGGTGCTCATTACGTTGATCGCGACTGACCAATCAATCGCAAGACCTTTTTTTTTTTTTCCTCTGAATGAAAATTGATTGAATAAAAACAAATCTCAAAATAATTTCTCAAACTCCAACTTTAAAGTGTACGTGCATATTTTACATGGTGGATCTTACCATAATAATAATAATAATAATAATAATATGAAAAAGTAGATCTCTTGTCATAGAAGTGTGAGCAGCTCTGCTTTAAACTATTATTTATTATCATTTGTACATCATTTTCCACATTATTTGTTTTAGTATAAGTGAAAATTATTGACTGTTGCACCTTTAAGTGGCCATTTTGTGAGCTTAGATAAACTCGTATACTCTCTGTGGTTTTGTAATGGCTCCAGTGCTGCAGGTGGCGCTGTGACAATTTCATGACGCCAAGAGATACGTAAACAGATCCTGGAACATGACGTAGAGGAAATGAGGAACCGCTTATTTCGTATAATATTCTCGAAGAAAAAAGGACGAGAGAAATAGACGAGGTGATTAAACAAGTCGAGGTTTGAGGATGGCGAGTGTAGCGAGTTTGGACACGGCTAGTTTTTAACGACCAATCACAGGCTCTGCTGCGTGCACGAGACGGAGACGTTTACGCAACAGCTCATTATCACTACAATAAACAGATACGATAAAGCAGATACGATAAAGTTCTGTAATAAAATTCACATCCACACGTTTAAACGGGTTTTAGAGAAAGAAAAGTTCCCGAAGAGAAGCAGATATGAGGAGGGGAAGTTCAGGGAGGAACTCGTCTGTCCGTGATGTAATGAAGAACGAGTGATGGATCAGCGCTACATCATAAACGAGGAAGTCCACGGCTGTGAAGGAACTACAGAGCGTGAGCAAGATCGTACTCATCACACTCCCCGTTTACAAATCCATCGCAACGTGGAAGGAAAATTAGACCTTTAGAATCTTTAGATTCGTTCTGGGACGCCGTGTGGATCGCGTTTCCTTTCCCGAGTCCACAGGAGTAGAAATCGGAGCGATCACTGACTCCAGCTCTCGCTCTCGCTCTCGCTCGTATCAGGTTTCCCGCTAAAACCTTTCCGTTGTTCTAGGAGAGATTGGCGACAGGCTGGCTGCTACCACACAGCTTTTATTTTATTTATTTACTTATTTACAGATAGATTTCTTACACCACAGCGCTCTTGAATCCTGGATTCTGATTGGTCAGAAGGTGTTGGTTAGTTTTCTATAACAGCAGCTCTGACAGTAGCGCAGGTTCTAATATAGTACTGTTTCTATAGTAACGGCTCATTCACAGGGACGAGTACGGCGGACGCTACGCAGAATTAAAAAATCTTTGATAATGTGGAGTTTTCTGTAAGGAGAAGTTTATTTAACATTTATGGAAGGAGTCTCCAGTGTCAGCGTTTTGTAACGGTCAGAGGTAAAGCTGGAACTTTAAGCTTCAGGACAGAGGAGGTTACACTTATTTCTTTCTCGCTAAGATGACAAGCTGTGTTTGTTTCTCTCTGTCTCTCTCTCTCTGTCTCTCTCTCTTTCTATCTCTCTCTATCTCTCTGTTTCTGTCTCTCTCTCTGTCTTTCTTTCTTTCGCTATCTTTCTTTTTCTCTCTTTCTCATTATCTCTGTCTCTCTCTCCCTCTTTCTATCTCTCTCGATCTCTGTTTCTCTCTGTCTCTCTCTCTTTCTCTCTGTCTCTCCCTCTTTCTCTCTCCCTCTCTCTATCTCTCTTTCTGTCTCTCACACTATGTCTCTATTACTCTGTCTCTCTCTCTGTTTCTCCCTTTCTCATTACCTCTCTGTCTCTCTCTATCTCTCTTTCTGTCTCTCACACTGTCTCTGCCTCTGTCTCTCTGTTTCTCCCTCTCTCTCCCTCTCTCTCTCTCTCTCTCTGTCTCTATCTCTCTGTCTCTATCTCTCTCCCTCTTTCTCTCTCTCTCTTTCTTTCTCTCTCTCTCTGAGGATTACTGTAGTTGTCGTTCTGTAATTACGGCTCTCTCATCACATGGGGGTGGAAAAAAGAGAGTGTGTTTTGCCTCCTCCACAGCTGCCCTTCTTTAATGTCAGGCGGCTGATTGAGACCACACACACACACACACACACACACACACTCACACACACTCACACACACACACACACTCACTCACACACACTCACACACACACACACACACACAGAGTGATGAATGTGTTGTAGTTAATTAAATACATCTCAATGGTTTTAGGGGTCCAAGCACCAGTGGTTGCAATTTGGACCATTTAGCTCCGCCCACTCAGATTTTCAGCTAATTTGCATAATATTTGCAAAACCTCCTTTTCGTCCTAGGAATTTTGGCCTGTATTCATAAAATCGGTGTAGAAATACTCAGTTTCTCAGATTCTGAACCTCAATAATGATCGAAAACGTTGAGATTTGTGAAGACTTTGGCCGCCACACGCCAATCAGTCCTTGCGGGGCGGAGCTTGGTTTTACGTAAACAGCCGTACAAGCCGGACAAGGATGCTTGTGGTGTGATCATTCGTAGGAGGCGGAGTTAGACTGAAATTCTCAGGAAGAGTGAGTCTGATCCAGCTGAAATCTGATAAGCTGATAAACTGTAAATGCATTTCTAATGACGAGTTGATTACTCGAACAAGATGGATGCCATCAGCAGGCGTTTCACGGAATTATCACAGAGCTATCGAGACAAACTGTAAACAGTTTGATGATCTGTGATCTTTTTAGTGTTTTTTTATTTTTTATTTTTCAGCCACTGAAGGTGCTGCTTGTGAAAAGTGCTTGGACCCCACAGATCGCTGCTTACAGCTATATTTCATTTCTATTATTGTTTTTAGCCAATCAGCTGATTTGAGCATGCAGTTTTGACGATGCTAAACTGGTAGCTATAAGCTTCGCTCGCTTGTTAGCTACGTTAGCTTTGTGTCTTCAGAAAGCAGACCTGAGACAGCAGGCATGTGTGAGCTGTTTGTATGAGTTTAAGGTGAGGTATGAAATTTGTGTGTTCTATTTTTAGCTGAATTATTTCCTCCAGATGTTCTATAAGAATAAAGCCAGTGATCTCAGGACAAACCACTTCCTGTTCTAACGAACTGCTCAGCTCCTTCAATTAGCGCATGCGAGAGGCTACGAATAGCGATGAGGAGGTTTTGGGGTTTTTTTTATTTTTATTATTATTATTTTGCTATCAGTGTCTTTTAACTTTGTCATGATGCAAAATGCTAAAATGGTGGCTACAAATTTCACTTCTTGTGAAATATGTTGGTGAAAATGCGATCTTCAGACTAGAAGCAGGTGATACGACAAAAATAAAATATAATAAATACGTTTACGAGCAATTTCCTAGCAATACATTAGTGCTGCATTAAAAAAAAAAGAAAAAAAAGAATCGACGATGCTTTATTTAATGCCTATTTTTTCACCTTAAAACTAGAATAAAATAAAAAATAAAATAAAATAAAAAATAATTTATAATAAAAAAATAAAAAATATTTAAAAAATTAGAAAAATTGTAAAAAAAAAAAAAAGAATTGTCATTGTTATTTTTTTTATTAGAAATGTGAGAAATTGGAAAAAAATGCTGCTCTGTTAATTAAAAAAAAAAAAAAAATTTTTTAAATATGAAATATGAAAAAAAAAAATTATACTGAAATGGAGGAAAAATAGAAATCTTTATTTTAATATTTTAATATATTATAATATTTTTAATTTAAAAGATCAAGTACAAAATTTTAACAGTGAACATCCAGTCAGTTTATAATTATTAATTAAAAATGTTTTTTTTTAAATAAAGATATATCACGATATCTCAGAAAAGTGTATCGCGACACAATTGATCACGGTAGCGAGATTATTCCGTCTTATCAGAATCGTTCCACATGAGCGCGTAATATCGTGATAAATTACATCATTGAGATATCGTGTATATTTTTATTATTTTTTAAAATAATTACAAACAGCTACATATTTTGTATTTGATCTTTAATTTAAAAAAATTTACCTTTTTTCTCTTTTTCTCTTTTTTTATTTGATATCATTTATTTAAATATAAAAAATAAAAATAGATGTATTTTAGAGTTTCTTTGTTAATCATAAACAAATACATTATTTATAACAGTTTAAAAAAAAAAAAGCTTTGTTGTGAGCAGACATACAGTGTGTGTGTGTGTGTGTGTGTGTGTGTGTGTGTGTGTATATCGTGATGCGTATCGAGTATTGTGTAAATGCCTTTGAGAATCGTGATATGATATTTTCGTCGTCTCTAAGGTTTCTGCTCGGTTTGATCAGACACCGGAGCTCCTCATTAAATATTAACGCCGGTCCTAATGGAGCTTCCGCACAGGAACAACCACAAAGTCACAGCACCGTCATCATCATCATCACCATCATAACCATCTTCATCATCACCACCATTATAATCATAATCATCACCATCATCATCATAACCATCACCACCATTATAATCATCATCATCACCACCATTATAATCATCATCATCACCACCATTATAATCATCTTCATCACCATCATCATAATCATCACCATCATCATCACTACCATCATCACCATCATAATCATCACCATCATCACCATCATCACCATCATCATCATCATCACACTGTTGCAGCTCATTTCTGCCTCCATCACGTCCTTCTTCATGTCTCACTGTGACTGAACATCATAAAGACTTTCATCTTTCATCCACAGTTTAATCTTTTTTTAAATATATATCATATTTAATTTTAAAGAGATTTCCATAGATAAAATCTCAGTAGCTGCGTTTAATCTGATGCACTGCAGGAAATCCTGGTTCTCCCTGTGGAATATGGAAAACAGATCCGCCTGGATTGGATATCTTCCCGTTATTGTGACACACACACACACACACACACACACACATTACATTTATATTAGATTTTATTCTTTTAGCAAGTGTTTTTTTCCCCCAAAAATCGTGTCGCGTCCGTTTTAGCAGCTAAGCGTTAATTATTATTATATTGGTATGTTTTTTGAACCGCGAGCGAAACGAGAGACTCGTCACTTGCGAATTTTTTTGTTTTGTTGCTACTCATGAATTCATTAAGTCCATTTTAGAAATGTTTATAATTTAGTCGAGATTGTGTCGTACATAAAGTTCTCTCTAAACACCTTTCCGTCTCGTCAGAAGTCCTGAAAAATCATAACCCAGGCTTTAGGACCTTGTGCAGTGACGCCACTTCCTCCAGTTCACGATGTGGAAAAGTAGAAGTGTGTGTGTGTGTGTGTGTGTGAGATTTTCCTGGTTACAGTAGAGTGTGTATAAACACTCCGCAGTCTCTCAGATCGTCCCAGACAGGATTTTTCCATCGTCGAACAGGACGTGGGAGACAAACGCACTTCAGCGTTCACCCCCCGTATTAACACACACTTGGTAC